>JAUELE010261919.1:0-10336 GCA_031471655.1 Diodora aspera | reverse complement strand
AATAATTCATCAACTCGCAACATTGACCTACAGTAGGAAATCAACATAGTTTTGAGCCTCTCACGCCGCTATTCTCACGGACGCTAAAGCGCCCAACCGTAGGCAGGCTCCAGAATCTCATGGGCACTATCGCGCCCACCTGGAAAGAAGGGGTTAATAATATTAGAATTTTATGTATGCCAAGTTTCATTTTTTTCTGATATTCCCCTTTAAACCGTAAAATATTAAGAAAACTTGTGAAATGGGCTGAGATATTTACGCTATTTTGCATGTGCAGGCAGGCCCGTGATCTCTAGAAAATGATATCTCCCCAACACCACCACCAAGGTGTCTAGAGCTGTCTGTCCATTTCTCTTTGAAGATACGTGATGGTACAGAGGTTAGCATGTCAGCCCAGTAATCTGCCAGCCTTGGTGGTTGTGGGTTCAAATGCCTTCAAGGTACCTCAATCACTTTCAGACCAGAGAGTTTCTCCCGAAACCAACCTGATGTTCCTCACACCGTGGCGATATGGCTGAAAGATTTCCAAAGTTACAGAAATCCAAAATCACTCACTTACTGTTTCTTTCTGTCAGTCATTTTGTTTGTCTCTCTATCTGATAAATTTGACATTCACTGAGCTAATTGAAGCTATAAGTGACTGAAGCAAGGCTGTTGTTGATGTGAGTGAGAAACAATGAAATCGCATTACAAATGACCTGTTGACATTTGCTGAGGCAGGAGAATTAACAAATTTTCCCATGCCAAATGTGCTACAGATTGACATGTTTAATAATATTGCACAAGTTCATGCCATAACATAAGGTTAAATGTTATTTGATTCATGAACTGTCTCCAAGTTGATTTTATATGGTGCCCAGAAAAGTCAACAGAGATGAACTTCCCATATCATTTACTGCAAGGCGGGTCTAACTATGGGCGTGTTGATGGTCGTGTTGACCTATTGTAATAACAATGATTGTAAGTGAGGATTTTGTTACACAGACAAGCTACAGTATGTTGCAGAGATATCTGTATATATACTCTTCCAAAATTTCAAACTTCCAAAAATTACTGTTACCTTCAGCAGTTTCCAAAATTTTCAATTTTTCACTTACTTTTGGGTGGCAATTTCCCAAATTTCAAATCTAACTTTATCAAAGATCACTAATTTCCCAAAAATCAAACCCATCAAAAAGTAATAAGTTTTTCAGTTTGAAATTTTAGAAGTTTTGCCGTATGTGGACATCCTGCTTCAGCCTTGTCTGTTGTTAGTTCAAGTTCTGGTTCTGGTTCGCTGGTCGTCGACTTACTGTTCAGCCTTGTCTGTTGTTAGTTCAAGTTCTGGTTCTGGTTCGCTGGTCGTCAACTTACTGTTCAGCCTTGTCTGTTGTTAGTTCAAGTTCTGGTTCTGGTTCGCTGGTCGTCAACTTACTGAACATTCAATCTTGAGCAGGTTCACCTTTTGGAATACAGCCGAATAATTGCAAAAAGCATGTTAAATAAAAAATCACACTTTGAAGCTGTCATTAGTTGTTTCTCATCAAATCCACAACTGTGTCTGTGTGTGACCATGTGGATGAGGGACAGATCCAGGATTTCATATGGGGGGAGGGGAGGGGGCATTGGTCAGTTGTGTTAGGCAGAGCATTCGTCAGTGAGTGTCTGGGGGTCTGAGACAAGTTAATTAATATGTTCTTATAGCATTTCTGATCTGGGATGTGGACAGTTTATCACAAGTGGATCACAAGCAAGCCCCCATCACAAGTGGAGAACTGGATGATTGATATATTGAAACCTGTGAGCTTTGGCTGGTACACAACCAAGGTGATGCTATAATTGGACATTGCTTCCCTGTGTTACATCAGATTGGCTTGAACCGCAGATGGTACTAAGCCTTGTACATTGGGATTCAAACCCGGGATATTCAGACTGCTGGGCCAATGCTCTACAGATTGGGCTGTCCAGGGTGGGTCCGATAGTCTGACAGCCCATTCTTCCAACAGCCCATAAGCTCGTTGGTCTAACTGTATAAGCCTAACTATGTATCTCTTGTAACCCTAAACTTGTCCTGAGTGGTCCTCCCTTTCTAAAGACAACAATTTTGGTTTTACTCATGTTAACATTCATACCAGTTTTGTCACAAAAAGTTTCTAAAATATTTATCTTCTGTTGTAATTGTAATGCTGTATCAGCCACAGATGAAATATCATCAGCAAACATTAATGCATACACATTTGGTATCTCTGTTGATATAAAAATCCCCCTTCCACCATTATTCCTAAGCATAGAATGAAGTTCATTTATAAAAATAATGAACAGTTTTGGGCTGAGAATGCATCCTTGACGAGTACCGACATTGCATGAAAAGTATTGTGAGAGCAATCCTTCAGACCTAACACAAGCATTTAGGTTTTTGTACATTGAAACTATAATATTTAACATCTTTCCTCTAATACCAACAGTTTTCAATTGTTTGAGCAAAAGTCCATGTTTGATACAATCAAATGCTTTTTTAAAATCAATAAATAAACAGTAAAATCGTCCATTTCGTTTTGATAAATACTTCTGTGTCATAGCATACAAAGTGAAAATGTTATCTGTTGTTGAATATCCAGGTCTAAAACCAGCTTGTGATTCATCTATCTTATCATTCATATCACACCAGTTTTGGATCCTTGAATTGATTATTGAAGTGAATATTTTACAGATTGCATTAATCAAAGATATACCTCTATAATTCCCTGGTTCATTTCTGTCACCTGATTTGAATAAAGGACATATAATACTTTTGCCCCATTGTTGTGGGAATGTTCCTGAATCAAAGATTTTATTGAATAGTTTTGTAAGTAACGGTGTAATGTAGTTTCTACTTGATATAAAAAACTCTGCTGCAATCGAGTCTTCACCTGCTGATTTGTTATGCTTTAAATGTTTTATACTCCTGAGTACTTCTTCTTCTGTAATAGGACTATTTAAGTCACTATGTGTAAATGTGTCAGTATTATCATCTATAATGCAACCATAATCAAAGCTAGAATCATCTTGTAAAAGGTCTTTAAAATACAAAAACCACTGAGAAGCTGTAATCTTGGATGTGACAATTTTTTCTGTTTTTAGACCTCTCACTGCTTTCCAGAATAACTTTGGGTTCTTCCTTGATTCAGTCAACAATTGTCTCTGGTTTTCAAAGTACTTATCTTTGGAATTTTTAACCATTTTTCTAAAATTATTCTTTGCATTCCTATATACATTAATACTTGATCCATAGTTTCTGTGTGCCCTAAGGGCTAAATACTTAATATATTTTAATTCCTCCAGTTCAGAGAGAATAAAGACTGGTAC
This sequence comes from Diodora aspera, assembly GCA_031471655.1. Taxonomy (NCBI): domain Eukaryota; kingdom Metazoa; phylum Mollusca; class Gastropoda; order Lepetellida; family Fissurellidae; genus Diodora; species Diodora aspera. The sequence goes on along the minus strand of JAUELE010261919.1, from coordinate 7,012 downwards.
AACACTTTGAAAAGCCCTTGGACATCGTGTTGATAGACCTCACGTCGCACTTTGAAATATATTACAGGAAAATACTAGTGGTATGAATGACGTTTGTATATTTCCTAAGTCGAAATAAAATGGCATGACCAATGCGTCAAACGCATTGTTATGTGGTCCTTTGATGTCATTAAATCGCAGTCTGCAACCCAAATATGTTCTCATTTGTGAGGAAGTACCAACACGTCAATCTTGCAAATAACGTTCTGGTCTCAGAGACAAGAGTGTGTTTCCCTTAGGAGTCTGTTTCAATCCCCCTGTGTAGTGTTGACATGTGCTAACTTTTCTTCCCCTAGTGTTCTCCTTCCGTTCCAAACGCCTTTAACGAACACGAAGACAAGCTATTAATTGCTTTGAAGAGGAATTTCTCTAGAAGAAAAAACAAACTTCCAGTACTTGCAGACCTTTTGTTGTGTTCAAAGTCCAAGATACAAAGATTTTTTCTCAACATCAGCTTTGAGGTATCAGAAACAAACGGTAGTTCATCAGCCAGGCAAACAAATCACCTCCAGGATAAATTGCAATGTGATTGGGTTTTGTTTGCAGTAAAAAGGACATGTTAAAGGAACCTGTGTGCAAACGTAGAGATAAACGCCCAAACAATTCCGATTTTCTAAATGTGTTTAAGATGAAGGGTGTTTGGATAGCAATCTTTTTCATGGACGTTCCCCATTTGTCTTATTCAATATTCCTAACTGCTTAGTTGTTACAAAGAGGGCCACAGAAAAAAGATTCACATCAAATAAGTCAAAATGGTGTTTACTAATTAAATTTGAAGCCATAACGTCCAGGAGCAGTGTATTAATTTCAGATGCTGTCCATCCAGTGTTTGGAGTGTTGCATGAATGTTTGACCTCAACTTACTTACAATCCAAATACGATCACAAGAATCACAGCTAGGGCACACTCTCTATCCCCGCTTTCGTGAAAACAAGTATTATTTTACTCATTTCATAAAATGCTTTTAGATTCGCCAGTATATTCTCCTTATGCTTAGTTTGAGAATCGGTGACATGAAAAAGAATTTCATATTCAATGTACACGTATTTAGTGTGTCTGTATTAAGGTTTATGGTACATGTATGTTATTTATGTTATACTTAGTTGTGTACTGTTCCGCGAGAAAGATGTTGTGTCAGGTGCTTTATTGAGGAATCACCGTCACGCTAGAATCACGCGACTTTTGAACATGTGGTGCCAGAATCTGTAAATGACCTTTCCCGTTTTCACGCACAAACTGGAGTCACACCAGAAGTGACTCCTTCGGTATTCGATTCCGAAGTAACTACGTATACTCCGGAGTGACACCGCTTTGAGTTCACACTGCCCGTCTACTTAGTATAGGGTGTCACTGTTCATTCGCTCCTTTATTATGTTCAGACATAATTCTGGAGTCGCTCCTCTCCACAGAGCTGCATTTGTAACTATACATCAGACCTTGAGTGTGTTCCATAAACTAATCCATAACAGTTGTGATCAGTCGGGGAGCGACACCCGGAATTCTTTTTGTAAATAATCATCATTTCTCAAATGTTTAATATTATTTCTCTATCGTCAGCTCTCATATAATTTTTTCTATCTTTTCCCCCCTTTAATATAATTTGTATATACCAGTTTGTCTTTCCAAACTTCGAGATTACTTCACAGGTAGAAAGGGGTCGTAAAATATGCCGACCTTTAGCTTTTAGACACCCGGGGTAGATTTTTTTTATTTTGAACTACTTCGGGTGCGAAACAACCTAAAGGAAGTAGAATAGTTAATCCGCATTAATTGAGGAGCGACTTCACTTCAAATGTGTGCGTGAACACCAATCCTGGGGCTACACCAGTTAACACCAGTCTCGCTGATTGGAGGAGTCAATCATTCGTTTCTGTCATTCAAACACATTCAGTAGGCCTTGTTTTAAAGTAAACAAACAACACCAACACTGAAAACACACCCGTTTGCCTATATTCCAAGTAAGCGCGCTCGAATATTCACCCAGCAGCGTTCTATATACGAGAGGAATTTAAACTGATGAAAACCACTTCAATATCTAAAAAATCCTAATTACGGTTTCCCACACTTTCGATTTTAAAATCTTGTCGATGCGCTTCAAAGGTAGTTGATATCAATTGCTTGCACGACATTTATAAAGAGCTTGTTTATCATTTTCACCAATCGATGATAATTATGAGTAGATCTCAACGCACTATGAATGGATGTACTGATAAGGGAAAAGTCGTGACGCACGCGGTGACGTAGCAATGAATGGATACTAGACGTAGACAAGTAGATATAAATAGAATACTACTCACTAAATAAAGCCTGCGTTCCTTGATTATATTATTCTGAATGTCTTTGTTTACTCGACCGGGTAAACCTATCCAGACTGTTGATCAGGAACGTAAACGAGTAAACTGTTTATCAAGGTAAAAGCGTGGGTGTGTTTTCATGTTATTTCATTCATAACTGACATAAAAATATGAATGCTTTTTTAATATCATATTTTTCAAAATATTCCACAACATTCGAAATTAATATATCGTGAAGAATAATAAAGACGATATTTAACGGTTCACATTATTCAACGGGCTTAAATGTTTAATAAATGAAACTGAATGTTCTTACTTCTCATAATTATTGTGGAAACGTGTCTAACAACTGCACATTACAAATCGGTTTTTGACGTGTTCAACTTTATATAAATGTCAAAGATGGTCTGCACATCACATGAGCCTTCTTTAACTCAACAATTGAGTCAACTCGTTTTAAAATAAATACATTAACGTTAAATTGCAGAGTGTTGTATTGCATTCATGGGATATTAATTTAAGCATCATGTGTCTTATGCAAACACTATGCCGTCATCTTTGACTTTCTTTCATTGTATACGATAGGCAGTTTGGACATAATGTTGTAGCCATTCGTCAGCTCGAATTACCTCGAGCTTGTTTATCAAGAGACCGGTGACACTTAAATGTATTGGAGCAATTCAATGTGACTGTTACAACACTGACGTAATATAAATTCCTAAAGAAAGACGTAGGGATGAGTTCTTTTGGATAAAATAATTGATGAATGAACCATTGAAACCCATAAATGATGTTGGATGAAATTTCAAAGTAAACTAAGTTTTGATGTTTATATCCCAACAATCTTAACAAGATGATTATATAATAATAATAATAATAATAATAATAACAATAATTGTCTGGAATAAGACCTTCTACAGCTCCCCGACTCCCCATTGTTTATGATACCCTTGGTTTGGTTCCTTCTGATCTGAGAAATCAGATCAGGAATGTCCTGGGTTTCAGCAATGAGAGCACCACCTTTCTGGCAGTCTGTGTAATGCAGAAGGCTGTAGTGTTGGGGTGTCTCCATATTTTGCGCAAGGTTCTTGGTGGGTTCGACTAGGCAGCGCTTCCTGGGAGCCAGTCCCATTCGCTGGTTTGCATGAGGGGCAATAGTACCTGAGCTGATGATGATCCCTTGGGGAGTGATATGCAAGCATCACCCGGCCCTCCTCTGCTACATATTTATATTTTAATCTGTAAATAATAACAGGTAATTACTGAACTTGACTCATCTTTCTTCACGTTATGGTTAGTCGCAGTTCCACGCGAACGAGAGTGTACACCTTCAGCACGAGAAAATCAGGTCTCAATAATACACGAACCATGTGTAGCTGACATTTGATAATTCCGTCAATAGTAATAAGATTAAGTCGTGTCACCTACCTATTTAGAGTTAAAATAAGTTACTATATGAGGTGTAGCATTGACGTACAGCTCACCTAATAAACTACAGTATATTGTAAACAATCAAGAGAATACAAGTGTTCTCCAACTCAAACGCTCTCACCCACATTTGTGTTGAGAGTGGAACATCGCCTGTCCATTAACCAAAGCTTGAAATCATACTACGCAATACCGTATGTTTACAATCAGTCACATTAGATTTAGAACTCAGTCTCCCACTGTCTAAGTATCAAGGAGACACTATAACATTTGTCTTTATGAAGCAGCTTTCTGCGATGTTTACCGTTAAAGCCACAGATTGTTTCCATTCTTGTAAAGGACACTGCTGTTTGCTGGATAATGTTAAATAGGTTTTACCGGCATCATCTGTGTGGAGACAGATCGAACCTTAACTTGCCATTAATTAGTGTCTGCACTGGTGCAATCAGAAGGTCAGTGTCACCTTGGATAACAAGTCTATGGCGGCGTCGGCGTTATAATGAGAGAAGTATATTCCATGAAGAGTTCATATTTCATCATTTCTTCCACTATTTTGTATTTATAATCAGCCAGACGCTGATATTTCGTGAGTTACAGACATACGTAATGATTAACTATTGTAAGGAATCGCAGGCACATGTACCAGACTTAGGAAAATACGAGCCAGCGAAAAATGAAGTCAGAAGTCAGTGTTTGTTTAGAATTTGCATGACAGTATATATCTGGTAAATAAGTGTCATACATCTAGGGGAGTGGCAACCAAATACCTTTTTGGCTCGCATCCTTGTCGGAAGTTGCAAAACAAAACATATTCGCGTTCACTCGAAAAACCCAGCAAACGTTTGATATACCTCCTGCTCATTGAAATCACATCACGCACCTTTTTGGGATTGGGAGCCATGTTGAGGCGCGTTTTTTAATAATCGACGTGTTTTGTAGTACCAAGTGAATTGTAATTCGTCGGTATTAGAACACACGTCGATTATTACAACGCGCCTCAACAAGCCTAAGCCCCCTGTTATAAGCCGCCGCTCTCGGGGACAATAATTTTGGGCTATCATTGATGGACCTTATGTTTCCTCATAATACTCACTTTCCACAAAAGGTTGTAGAAACTGAAGCCTAACCCCACATTTCAGAACAATGTCTATCGTTTGTAAATGATTCAGTAAAGGGTGTACTCAAACCGTATCAGCAATGTACGGTAGCCTGTTAGAGACATACAGATTATTTTTTATACAATTTCATACAATTATTGTGATTTTCCATTGAAAATGCGAGAAAAGTCTCGAAAACTCTACATGAAAACACAGACAACTCAAAAGTGAATCTCATAAATAAGAACAAAACACCTGAAAACTCAAATTAAACTATTGAAAATGCATCCGGGAAACAGAGAAAACGGTACGCATACTGCTAGCGGGATACTTTTAAATGCATTACTATGATATGAATTTCCATTACACAGTCGTTATTTAAATCACATTTAGTGCCTGTTAAAATAGTGGTTAAAGTATACCCCTCACACAAAGTAGGGGATATGTGAAAATGATAACAAATAATTATAATCAAAGCCGTTATACTATCAAGACTTATTCTCATAATTACAAGTGAAGAGAGGTGTAATCGTGTACACTGATCAGGTTAAGGTCACAGAAGTCCGAGTTTGAGTCTTTCAGAAGATGGTGTTTAGGCATGAGGTCGAATCACTAAATTCCCATCACCCCAATAATGGATTGGACCACCTCGACATGCGATGCGTTAGGACGTCCGCTATGTGTCCTATCCTGCACTCTTCCAGTTGTTTTGTGACGCTGGGAAAGCCTGTTGATTACTGACTAAGAAACACCCATCTGTCGTGCGACATGAACCTGTGTTCGCCTAGCCTGAAGCATTCCAATCGTCCGAAATCTCTATTTAACAGTCATTCGAGCATGGTTTTCTGTTCACGAATAACCAAAAGCATAAAAACACGTTTTATGGGTGACGCACGCCTGACCTTACATGACAAGTGTGAAAGTGACTTGCACCCCCTGGTGTGTTGGGGTGCACACCCTGTTTACGTACTGTCGCGTTTTGGCGCCAAACTTGTGTGTGTATGATCTTAGCATGTTTTCCTGCATGATTCATATATTGTTTTGTCATAATTCTGGCATCAAACCAAACTGTAGTGAAAAATATTTCAATATCCCATACTTTGTGTGAGCAGTATAGTTTTCAATACTTTAATTTTGTTGTGATTTTTATTTGCTTTTTCAGTAGTTTCACTTTGAGTTTTATGTAATTTCACTTGGAGTTTTCGGGATTTTCCCATGCAATAAATCTGATTTAAATAACGACTGCGTAGTGCCCAGTGTAGGTTAATGTCCCTCCACGAAATTTTGCTGAAAATGTTTGTTCACATTAATGATCCAGAAAGTTCATCCTGTCCATGTATACTTCTAGAATAAATTAGACCCCCCCCCCTCCCAACAACAAAAAATAATAGATAATTACATTCCTGGATTCTCCCCTGTGAGCCTCGTGTGACATCATTGATTTAATGGAGATTTACTGTAAGTCCCAGCTGAAGTAACTGCTCCACTGGGTACATTTAGAGTCCTTACCAAATGTCCTTGGTTGTAAGTTAGAGCACCAATACGCCTCGTCGGATTAAGGAATAGAAATCAGACAATCAGTCGCAATCGTTAACAACAGTGGTATTTACAGGGGATACAGTGTCAACTCCCTATAGTGTCTAGTATACACAGCACAAACAGTCAAATGTCAACGTCCGTGTTTACTGAATGGCTCTGTGAGTTCATCGAATTGCACTGCAGTATGAAGATCAAAGATCAAATTTACTACGCCACGTTTCGAAGATTATCGCAATGAACCAGTGAGGTCATTTGAGTCTTATTTAAGGATGAACAGTTTCCAGAGAGAGACACATGTCGTGATTTGGTAAAACCACAATCTGAGCTGTATTAACTTACGTTTACTGTTTGCAGTACTTTGTGCAACTTTGAGGATTAAACCTCAACATTCATGCGTATGTCAAATGAGTATGAAGATAAGTATAAAACAACGATAATTGCGGATTAGTATAGAAATATTTAATTAAAATCTAGCCTACATTTGGCTTTTCTTTTTTGAGTTTTATTTTGAATGATTTGAGAGGATATACCAATAAATCAAAATGATACAGTGAAATAATCAGTGACGGTTTAGGAAATGATCAAATACAACATTATTTGTTTTACTTGTGATTA
>JAUELE010261908.1:0-10339 GCA_031471655.1 Diodora aspera | reverse complement strand
GCAGGACGTAGAGCGGATGGAGTCGCCAGCACGTTCGCCAGGCCTCAACCTCATCTAGCATGCCTGGGCTGAACTCGGTCGACCTTAATACACGTCACCCAGCACAAGTGGATCTCCCAGGACTCCGTATATGCACCCCTCCGCAGAGCTCTAGTAGAGGAATGGAATGCGATTCCACAAGCCTTCTTCGTGACCTTGATACGGAGCACTACGAAGATGTGCATCTGTGTCCTGGACGCACAGGGGAGGGGGGGGGGGAGTACACAAGATATTAAATTACCGAGTGCTTCATGTTTGCCATTTCCATTTTGGGGGGTTGGCCTACATGTATACACCTCATGTTTGCCAGTGCTGTTGGAACTTTTTTCTCTATGTCATATAATATGTCACTTTTGTTAACACATTAAACATTATGAAAACACTCTATTATTTCTGGTAAACTTTTCTTTTCATGTGCTATATACCATTTGGCCCTTCATTAAAGACGCCGAATATATAAAACCTATTTTAAATAAAGTCATGATTTAATATATTTATGATTTTAACAGTTTTCTACAGCGTCTGAGTATCATTTATAATCAAATCGAATATGAACTTTTGGTTTATTGGACAGTGGTTTGTCATCACGTGAGGTGGGTCGTCGAATGAACGTTAGCCAGTGTTACAAGCAGACTACGTCAGAGGCATCAGCAGACTGGATCTGTCCAAACTCGGGCCAACCAAGGAAAAATGCGAATCGTCAGGAACGCTAAATGTCTTTGATAGCCACACGGAATCGGAAAATCTCGACAAACTCCATCAATAGTGAGTTCAGAAATGTTACTGATGTGCAGATTTCAAATCAGCAATCAAGCATGATGCCCCAAATAGCGAAGTCTGTCATGTATCCAATATATATGGAAGAGAAGGGGCATAGGAAAACCGGAAATGGTTTTAGAAACGAGGAGTGTTATCTCCCGTAATAGGTCAGGCTTGCTGTAACAAGTAGGTAATATAAGTAATATACAAACTGCCACTCAATAACTGTACACAGACTCAAGGGTTTACATTGGAATTTGATTATTAAGTAGAGCTACTTGAAATGCATTGCCAGATAAGAGTTGTCTGTGACTGTCCATGCTAAAGACGTCAAAACGCTGGAGGTTGTCTTCAATATTGATCCAGAAATACCAAACAGACTAAACGCCTTGTAGACAAGCCTTTCACATCCAGATGAATGGTGATCAAGTGTAACACGTTTGACAGCAATATAGAATCTTCTTGAACACAGGCGGATCTACTCCGACTTAAACCTGTAGATACGCTATTTGACAACGCACGGATGAAGTTTTGATACGAGTAGCACACATCAGACTAGAACATACATTACTCTCGTGAATTACTCCGTGTGATACAGAAAACGTACCACAAATACAATCATAGAGATGGTAACTATAACATCACATACATATGGGTTTTAATGCATGACACATTAATATGAAGGCGCTTTAATCAACCGAAGGCCCTCTTTGAGGAAATTAGCGAGTTTGTGGAGGATAGGTATATAGGTTCAAGCATTTAGTTCCGGTAACATTTGAAAAGCAAAACGAGTTAAGCGTTTTATGCTGTTATGAGCCGAGTCAAGTTATAATGTAGACGTTGCTTGGAAAGCGAAAGCCTTTTTTTATGGGATTTTGGAATTTAACTTACGTTCAACATTCAACATTCTTCACTACGTGCAAGGTTACGAGAAGGACAAAGTAAATGCATCATGTTTAACACGTTTAGAATAGTTTCTAGTTTAGAATAGCAATGTTCTCATTCGTGTTTTGATAAGCCAATGTTCAACCGGTCTTTCGCTTTTGTCTTTTCATTTATTCATCACATGAATTCCAAGCTTGCATTATTAAGGCCTTTTTGCGTGTCATTTCCAAACGAGAATAACATTTAAACACGCTGTAATAACAAAAGTTGCTTTATTTTTTCTGTATTTGGGAGACTTCTAATGCCAAGGCATGCTGGAACCGTTGCAGCTGTAGCAAAAATAATAAGTTTGCTCAGATTTTAATCTCAGTTAATTAATGGATGGTTTACGTCAATAACAATTATAAGTTTTAAGATTCGCATCTCGGAGGTTTTCTTGATGTAATTCCTGCAGTGTATTTATTGGCTAGAGCATCTCGCTGACGATTCATCTTACCTTATCACTCGAAACACTTCAGGGACTTAAAAGGCGCCAGTCAAATATATGTCAATAGGGTAATGCCGTTCTACAGTCCATTATTTGCAACTGTTAGCAGCCAGTTATGATCTGGCACGCCGCTCCTTAAAGACAGCGACATCAACACGTTGTGGCAAACATAAAATATGACGTTTATTTGTCTTTCCTCTACGCATGTTCATTCCAACCAAGAACTACCAATTGCATTCATTTTATGTTACGATGTAAAGAGTTGACATACAAATCATTTTACAAACAACATGAACTAAATGTTTATCCGTGTAACTATTAATTAATTTCAGTTGGTTTCCATGGAATCGATCTGGCGAGGAGTTAAGGAGTGTTCAACATGAGACCTGCTGGATATATATTGACATCCAAAAGAAACTATACCAAGATTTGCGGAGACGACTGAAGACAAAACATACATTTAAGCTATTTTCAAAGATATGTATTGAGAGTGTTGTTTCAGCGCGATGTGAACCAAATGGTAGTCCACGAAATCAAGAACATTTTTATTAACAGTACAATAACCAACAGGAGTTCGTGTAGGTTGTAATTATTTTTCGCTGTACCGTTTCTTTTCAACGTCAGTATACTTCTTACTCTTGAAGGGGCGTGGGATGGCGCAGTGGTTAGCGCGTCGGCCCAGCAATCTGCCAGCCTTGGCGGCTGCGGTTCGAGTCCCGTCTCTTTTAGCCCGGAGAGACAGGAGCCCCGAAACCGACTTAATGTTGGTGAGACCGTGGTGATGTGGCTGCAAGATTGGCGAAAACCACGTAAAACACGGTAAATGTTGGTATGCAATGCTGGTATTGTCACTGTCCATTCAAAATAAATCAGTCAAGCAAAATTTCAAACTCTGTCCTCGCCGCATTGTCAAACGTCTATGAAAGGAAATGTATCCCGTTGTCTGTAAAAATAAGTACTGATCCATCACATATTCTTCATGTTAAGTATAAGCTTCTTCCAAACAAACCGTGGTAGAAAATCCTGTATCCCCTCATCCATTCAGATGTTAAATAGTCTTTAAAGGGAAATATCAGAAAACAACTAAACTTGGTGTCAAATAAAATACTATTATTGTTAAGGCATCACGCAAAATCTTGTGAAAAAAACCCGATTATTTAACCACTGAAAAGCTTGAAACAATCGAATGTCCCGAGTAGTGACGAAAATATCCGACAGTTAATCAGCAGTGAGCAGGTTGCACGATGCCACATCACAGGCACCTTGCTTCCAGTAGAAGTAATGAAGACGTTAGTTACTCAAGCGAGTTCAGTACGGAGGGACATCGAATACGAAGAGATTATGGAGTGTCCACACGTTGTTATTCGGATATGGCATACAGCCATACCAGTTTGAATCACTGGCAAGTGAAGAACGTGCCTCTTCAAGTGATGAATCAGAAAACTTATACATGATTAAAAGTCATATGAAATCCCAAAACCAATGTCTCTTTGTGTTTTGTGGAGGTTTGTGAGAGACAGGGGTTAATGTTTAACGTGCACACTCCAGATATGCTGATTTGGTGCACGGGTGATATGTTGCCTGAATGAAGGGGGACGAGTGTTAGTATTTTGGTCCCATGTGAAAGGAGAGAGTTGGGAAGGGGGTTTGAGATTGTTAGTGAATACAGGTGTTATTGCAGCGTAGGAGCGAAGGGAGAAGTAGTAGTAATTATTTGTTGTTGATTATTTAGCATTTTGCTTTCCATTCCTTTTATTTTTATTATTTTAAAATATTTTGTTAAAGCACATTAGAACTGAATTGGGATTTACCTAGGTTTTGGGAGTTAACTTTGTTTGTCTCAGAAAAGGTGCCAGTGGTGAGTACGATTTGTTTGGTGAGTTAAGTAGATTGTGTATGGTGAGTTGCTGCTGGCCCAATGTAAGTGCGAGTTTAAGGCGCTGGGAAGCGTATTTGGTGCAGTGAATAAGTACGTGTTCTAAAGTGCACGGCGTCTTGCAGTGGGCACAGTTTATTGTTTGTATTGGGTTTGAGCCTGGTATTAGCTGCGTCCGTGCGGACAAGTGGGTGATATTGTTGAATTTTACTTTTTGGTATTTGGTTGCATTGCTTTATGCCTGCTCGTTTTATTATTAGTATTAACCCATTTGGCTTTTATTTGTCTTTTAATTGACAGTTTTATTTGGTCCGTTTGTGCCTAATTTAGCTGGAGCATCGGCTTGCTCATTACCATTTATACCTGCATGGGGCAGATACCCAGCTTAGGGTGATTGATTTGTTTTGTTGTATTAGTGCTTGGTAAGTTTTGTGGGATTAATTTGGGGTTGTTTTTAGCATTTGTATTTTGGATTGCTTTTGGGCTGCTGAGTGAGTCAGAAAAAATTAGGTCGTGTGTATGTGTTAGGTTTAGTGCCCATTGGAGAGCGTGTAGTATGGTGGTTAGCTCAGCAGTGTATATGGATTGCGAGTTATTATTCTAAGGTCCAGGGGTGTTTCTCTTGTTTCTCCGAGGAGATAAATTAAGGAGGTAGCAGAAGCTGCTGGTGTGATGATTTTGACTACTTTGTATTGAAGTCAGTTTGAGGTTTTATGGTTGTGGTTTAAGGGCTTTTGAGAACTTTAAGAATACAGCGGCAGTGTACTGGTGTTTGGATTGGCCCAATGAGATATCGTTTTGTAGCCTTGCTAAGTGGTCTATGGTGCTATGCGCCTTTGTGAAACCACTTTGGTCATGTTTAAGTAGATTGATGCTATGGACATTAACCATTAACCTATTGTTTATAATTATTGGAGGTGTGTGATGTCTTTGTCCTTATATATTAAGCTGTCGCAACAGCACTCAGTCATACTCAGTGTTACTGTTCACACACATATTATTGTGACTTGCTGACCAGTTTTACATAGTTAAAGTGTGAAGAAAAAAACGTCTCAAGGAAACAGCGGAGACCTATGTGAAGTCACCGGGACTGACATCGATCAAATATCCCACTTCCTCTGTCTTGTCACAAAGGAAAGCAAAAAAGTAATTAACAAACCAATTAGAATCAGACCGTGTCTCTGTCTGCTTTAAATGATTGATCCATTGTTCTTCAAACTGCATGTCATGTGACACACATGTACAGTTTTGAGTGCTGACATGGGCACGCCCAAGGCTAACCATCGTGGATATGGCCTTTCTGTCACTAGTCAAAATTCTCTCTTCCTCATGTTTCGTCCAAACGAAGATGCAAACAAACTACCTGACAAACAATGAACAAAATGAAAATGGTCGATGGGGTCAAAGTGACTGTTACGTCATGGGAATCAGAGGTAACAAGATCACGGAAACGTGACTAGGAATATGCATACTCGCCGGCTTGTGCGATGAGGCATTTTGTTTACCGAATTACAACGTAAGTAACACTCCAAATATCATGAGATTTGGCATGATGCCTAAATAGTATAAGTATTTTATGTACGCCAAGTTTCATATTTTTCTGATATCCCCCCCCCCCCCTTTTAAATTATCCATTTTTTATATTTATTCAACCTGTTCTTGACAGTTACGTTTTAAATATCAATTTGTTTAATAACTTAGTTGGTTTAACATGATGTTCTTAGTTTTATTTATTGTTATTTTGCTTATACCTTATCTGCACATCTGCTTTTGCTATTTTTATAGTCTTGTATATGCTGTAGTACAAATTCCTTAACGGGTAATAGAGCTATATCTATCTATAAATCACTCACACTCTTATTCGTGAAACTAGTTTGATGAATTGTCCAAATACTCAAGTCCGATCAGCATTCACAAACCTCAGCTTAAATATATAAGCTCTTTTTCAGTTCCTTTTTAGGGATTGCTTTATGGGTATCCGTATAGCAATTGTTGTGTTTGTTCGATTGACACCTAACAACGATAAAATAGTAATGAATTTTCAGTTTGCAAGGTTGACAACAACCAAATACACGTATGCGCGTGTATAATGCAATTTACTCTCGCATTAGCTGCCAAACAAATGAAAGTTGAATCATAACCTGCGCTCTCCAGCCTCACTGAACACACCCACCAGGACAATGCCGATCGGTGGGGGGGGGGGGGGGCGCAGGTAACATAGGATTGTGCTTCATGTTTTTATTATCTCAATAATAATTCAACACGTGCCTGTAATGCAAATGGTAGATAATCCACAAAACGGCAGAGCGTTCAGTCATGGGTCGCATGAACTCCTGTACACGTCCGTGTTCATTCCCAACCTCTCAACATGAATTGTTCGACCTATCGAATGATATTTCGACTTTTGCGCAAATTCAACTCAGAAAAGTATACAACATGGCCGAACTATTTTGAGTTTCATGTTACTTGCACATGATGAAATGTTATTTCGTGATTCACCGAGAAATATTAAGCATGCAGCAATCACTGCCGGGACCTATATATGCATGTCGAAATCAGAATTTATTGCAAACATTTAAACAGCCAAGGCAAGAAATAAGTACTTTTAAGCAGAGATTTCCATGGACCCGATATGTCTGTAGATTGGCAAGACATTAACATGAAACTCATCTTCAAAGAATTACAACCTTCTACATCTATCACGTTTGACACTTGAATTATATCGCTGGGCAAAGAGTTTTGCACAGAGACTCTAATGACTCCATTTGTATTCTGACGAGATATGCTTAAAATTGTCATTTCTTGTGTCTTGTACGTATTTTGAGCCTAAACTTATACATATTTTATAGCGAAGTTAAATGGTCCTTATTTCATATTGATGATCAGTTTAAGTTCAAATAAGCAAAATATATCATGCTGACTATGTATATACCATCAGTCTTGTTGGTTCGGATATAAGAAATGGTTACGAACCAAATGAAATGCGTAAACATAATGTATAGTTTGTAAGTGTATTTTACACATTTCTTACCGCAATCATTGAAGCAATGCGCATTTCTCAACTCCCCAGCTGGGAGCACATACCATGAGCTGCCGCTTAGACTCTTCAAGGTTGACATCATATTATCGTCTCTCCGACCAGACCCAACTTCAGCTGGGTGGACTGAGGCCATTTACTAGGAAAAACACTTGCCCAAGGTAACCTCCACCGACATTGTAAGTGTCTCAGTGAGAGGCAGGGCGCACCGGCCCGTCTCAAGTCACAAAATTATATCAATACAAACCTATACTGTTACATGTACAGATAGCATTAGAGAAAAAATATTGAGAATCTAGACGGATAGACAGAACCCATTCATCTATTCCCCCAAGGAATCAAGATTACTATTCTGAAGTACACACAATCGTTCAGTAAACAATCGTAAATATGGTTTCGTAAATATGGTAAATATTATTCAAAAACAAAGCACACTGTGAAACAAAAAGTCCAAGTTCAAATTGTTGCCCAGGCAACTGAAATTTGCTTTAAAAATTGATAGGCACAACTCGGTCACTAGTCTAATGTCCACACACAGTCACGCAAAGAAATGTGGAAAAGTTCAGGTGTGATACATGTAGTTCAGAAACGCTCGTCATCCTATTTTTGAAAATAATTAAGTAGAACTTATTTCTAGAAAACGTAAAAAAAATATATACAAATTTTAAACAGAGAAGCAACAATTAGACCACCAGCTTGATGCACACATAGTTTTATGAACAAATATTGCGAATCCGGACAGACGGACAGCACTCATTCCTATGCCCCCGCCAACCTCGTGGCGCGGGATAATAACATATATCCAAGTACATTGTAATTTGTATTGAACAGCGACAACGGCAAGAAACTGTTTAGAAAGCAATCCTGTACACCTCCTTTGGTCAGTGCTTGAACCAACTAGAGTAGAAAGTAATTTTGTTGCTGAAGCCAATTCCCATGCCTGTGATGTTAATTCCATGTTCTATATGGTACAATACAAAAGGGACAAACGTGTTAGATGTGAAGAGGTCTGTTTGAGGACTGTATTGTCTGGTGTGGTTTTGTCAAGGCATAACACAGCATTGACCGTCCGACATAATTGAAATAACGCATGGCTGGTAAAGTTATTCTCGGTATCGTTATGCGATTATATCCAGAACATACTCAGTGTTTGCTCATACAGCGTGTAATGTGACTGCACACTTTGTTACCACCAGATTATAACGATGCTATCGTTGCGACATCATTTGAAGGTGAATCGCACTTTTCGGTACGTATACTAGAGGAACCAAGTAAGGTACCACTGAGCGTTTTCTTTGCATGGCGGCGCCAAATGGCAATCCATGACAGCGAACAATATCTTTCAGTGGCATATAGAAGTTGGTGCAACGGGTTTATGCTTGTTTCACTATGCAGTTCGACAATAAACATACGTTGACATCCATTAACAATACTTTGTCTTTATACATGACAACGAACAATGACACGATACATGGGACTCGCAAAAATATGTTGAATATGTTTAATTTGTATCGTTTATTTTGGAAGTCAGTATAAATCATCCTCGAAATCCAGGGTACATGTATTTATGACTCAGGCAACGCCTCCATCAAATACCATGGATTCACTCCAAACTGCACGATCGTCTCGATGTCGGTGTTTTGACCACTCAATCAATTAATCAATCTTTATTGTATGCAAGGCCAAATGCCCATATACGTAATATAGTGTGTGTACATACATATAAGTCTTGAATTCAGAGCAATATAATAGCTATACATTAATTTCTGCTAGACAACGGCTTTGGAAGCGAAGGCTATGGTATATGAACAGTGCATATTCATACTGCAGTGGAAGCATAACATCTTCAAATTTCAATAATGTGTGAAGACATACATGTACATGTGGTAAGTTTGAAAGATATTTAAATCGTAATGAATCATATTTGGGACATATAAGTAAGAAGTGATGTTCGTTTTCTACACAATTTTGCAAAATGGACAAACTCGTAGATGTTTAGATAGTGAAAGTATTCGCTCACTGTTTCACATTAAATCGTTCATTCCCAATCTGAAACGAACTATACAATTACGCAGTCTTTTATCAGTTACGCAAGAGAGATATTTTTCTACAGTGAGGCGTCAACAGAGAAACCCAATGATATGGCACGTCTTTCTCAAAACGTCTTTGTCAAATGTTACACTAGACTGATTTGACTCCTGTAAAAAGGGGATACGTATTACCAATTTCAAATTATGCACACTCTCCTGAAGTTGTTTTCAACAGCAATACACTATAAAACAGTCATATACAATGATAGATTTCTTTCTCAACCTTAATATGACTTTTAACCAATCGAAAGAGAAGTCTTGGACACTTCGATACCAAGACAAATGCATACATGTACATGAACTCTTACATCAGCTTGTATCATTTCTGGTATCAGACAGCGTATTTCTCACCATATAAAGCTCTGAATTGACGTGTATTAGATCAGTGTCGAGTAGAAAAAACTCCAAACCTTTCTCACTTCCAATATATATATTAGGCGTTATTATTCAATATAAGGTGACTTATGCTCCTTCTTAGATCACTGTAAATGTATTGCATTTGTTCTTTTGGAAACGTTTCGGGAACAATTTGCTGTTGTCGACCCGGCTCGTAGGCGCTGGGGGTGGGGGCGACAGGTCTCACCCCCCTCCGACGTTCATGTCCAGAGTCGAGATTAGCTCCCCTCGTCCCCACTTTGAAATGTGTTTCTACTGTGCTGTCGACGCTACAACGTTTGCATTTAACGATTCGGACGTTTCCTGTTAACATCAGCTCATAAATCCAACAGATCCTTAATGGGTATTAAACCTACATTTCCTTCTCCCTGGCACTGTAGAATTGGAGTCAACATCTATAAATTCTTTATTACAACGCATGAACTGTGCTGGAAAATAGCTGTCAAAATGTTCACAGATTTGTCATGTCTTACTCATATATGCTTCTATATAGGGTAGTTTAGGAACGCTGGTTTAGACTAACCAAATCCATCTATCCATTCGTCCGTCCGTCCGTTTACTTAATCAATCCCCTCATTTGTCTATTTATATAAATATGTCTGCCTATTCATCCCAGCATCCCCATCGATCTATCCATTCCTCCGTAATGATGCGAAAGACGACGATGATGATGTGCAAAACGATTGGGAGAATGACCACCAAGCCGAAGGTTATGGCGATGATTATATAATAATGATCAGTGAAAGATATGATAGGTTTACATACACAGG
>JAUELE010261897.1:0-10339 GCA_031471655.1 Diodora aspera | reverse complement strand
AGTGTCTGTTAGATACCATGGATCTCACACGAGTTGTTTACAAAAGTATCAAACGAGCGAAAGCGAGTTTAATACTTGTGTAAGCAACAAGTGTGAGATCCATGGTATTAACAGACACGAGTATAGTAATCTATTTCTTTCACACGTTACCAAAGTGTCATTTAAGGGTTCCTTTGGCCTTACAGATGTGCGTCCCTGCAGCATGACCTCGGGTCCTTGTCCCCGGGTCACTGATGTAAACAGCCAATCAGAGGCAGTGTAAGAAATAAGATTATACTTTTGAAACCTTGGCAATCATTAGTCTCTCTCAAAAGTAGCATATCTTAATTATTTTCAAATTTTATTTCTCTTTATTTACGTCTAAGAATTGCCAATGCTTTTAAGATGAATTTTCGACCAGTCAGTTTGTGTATACGCTGAAGTGCAGTTCGCCGGCCCTAGAGTTACATTCAGTGCATTGAGCAGCGGGCAAGTTTCTTATTGTTTTCGGAGTTGAAATTGAACTACATACAACGAATGTTCTATAAATGAGAATAAATCCGTGGATTCATCGCTCAAAGGGATGGGAGTGGAGACTCCTCTAGCAATACGTTTATACTCAACTGCATAAAACAGGTTAAAGCACAGAGGAGTATCATATTATACTGAAATGATGTCAGACTTTGGCGGGAATGGGATGAGGAAGGTAAGGAGGAGGGCTTAAATCCTATGTGTTTCATAGAATTCATGCATATTTTTCTTAACAAGGAAATCGATCTGTTTTAATACCTCACTTACACTTAAACTTAAACTTTCAGTGTATCATCGGTTGTCCGATCTCAGTTTCTGTGCAGCCTATGTGTTTCATAGAGTGCATGTATATTTTTCTTAACAAGAAATCGATTGTTGCCTGTTTTAATACCTTACTTACACTTAAACTTTCAGTGTATCATCGGTTGTCGGATCTTAGTTTGTATGTACATGTAGCATGTTCCAATGCAGAAATGTCATCAATAAAACAACACATTGATATTTTAATTATCCTGAAGCGACGTGCATGTTTGCAATTAACACTTATCTCATTCTGTGTTGGCTTGCATCAACTCCGAAATGTCATGATTATTGCAAAGGGTATGGAAATTTTAAACTGAATGGCTTTGTCGTTAACCTCAAAACTGCAAGCGCCAAAGGGGAAACTCGGGGAACAGATAGAACCTTAAAAATTGCAGTCTGTCGAGCAAGCCATAATGAAGAATAATTGTAGACGATAAAACCAAACAGACGGCAAAATGCGCCCAACGTTTTAACTGTTTTTGGCTTCATTACAATTTCATTTTCCTGTTTGCCACAAAGACAAAACCTCATTCAATTTCAGGAAGTAAAAGTAAATTGAGAGATGCAAGAGCACACAATCAAACAGCGATAAAAGGGCACAGGTGATAAAACCTCAATTTCAGTGTTAGGCGGAAACACTTGATAGCCAGTGGCAGCTCTGGTTGCTATTAGCAACCGTTAATCGACAGCACGCGCCCTCTAGTTAAGAGTAAATCTGTCCAACCGGTTCTCCGTCTTAGCATCATGACTAACCCACCACGTGATGCTCTAGAGTATATATACAGCCTCAACTAGCGTAAAGTCAGTAGAGAATCTCAGTCAATACGCCAGCAGGCACACTCAGCAGAATTTGCGAGTTAGACTGACTGAATTGATTTGTATGTAGCGTGTTCGGCTCGACACTGTGCGGAGCTCTAACTTTACTGTATAACCAAACAACATTGTGTACAGTCGCTGCATGGAATTACCCTAAAGGCGCCAACTCCGAACAAGGGATTCAATGAATATCGTTGGATATTATACAATTTAAAGGCTTTTAAAGAACCAGAAGTATTCGTAAGGACGAATATCAAGAAAAGGCAAAAGATGTTTTGGCAGTTTTGTTTAAAAATGAGGCTTTAAATTCTGCAAGTCAACAAATTAGATAAAAAGTTTATCATCTTTCCATTCTCGGAATTCATCTATTGTAAATCTGGATAGGTGCGTTCCTCAGATTTACATTGGGGAACGTGATACATCTTCAGTAATTATGACACAAGAAACTGTGGATGATGAACCCAGTAGAATAACAGGGAGACGCACAAGCATGGCATCCGAAAACAGTATGCATAGCTCGGGGAGTGTGCATTCTAGAGACTCGACCCCCGCTCCAGGACAAAAGGGATTACTGGGGCCAGGTGGTTCCGCCCCACATTCAAGATCATGTTCCTTCAGGAACAAATCCAGACCCGCCCCTAAGGAACTAGAAATTCAGGGTCCCCATGTGAGAAGGAACAGTATGCCCACAGTGACACCCAACCTTCTTGAAGTACCCGACCACGAGGCAGGAGACCAAACTCCAACAAAGGAACCTAAGTTGACACGTGTCCGATCCTTCAAGACCACTTCCAAAGGAGTGATTAACAGAGGAGACTCCTTCAAAAAGAAGAGCACTCACAGTTTAATGTCAACAGGGGCTACTATCACAGATGGGGACCACGTTAGAAACAGTAGAGGAAACAGTAGATCTCTTAACCCCAGCAATTCTTCCAGTAATGCGCCGAGCTATTACAAAGTCATCACCCTTGGAGCAACAGGCGTTGGGAAATCAACACTGTGCCGACAGTTTATGACGTCAGAATTCACAGGATTTGAAGGGCAAGGTAAGTTGCTTAACAGACTCAGTTGCCTATTTTGCCGGCCTTTGTGTTAAGAGTACACAAGCATTTAAACATATTCCCCCACCACGTATCACAGTGAACACACTGTCAGCTGCTATTTCAGATAGCATTATAACCAAACGCGTTTTTAAAATACATTGCTTACATGATTGTATGTGTGTTATCAGTTTACGGTTGTTGAACAGTTATTTCGAACTTCATAATTATAAACGTTTTTAAAATCTTGAATATATTGCGTACATGTATGCGTGTTATCTGTTTACTGTTGTTGAACAGTTATTTCGAACTTCATACATACGATGCAAACATAGCACCTTGCTTCTGCATGATGCAAATATGTTTTGTGTGATACAAATATGTACTCTTTGTAAAGTACCAGTTTTAATAACGAATGTTCTCCTCCACAACCTGTTACACACATCTGAGCTAGTTGCTGGTCCAGTTGATTGCAATTCTATAACTAAATATATTTGCTGCAACGAAAAATAGACCGATGGCGCTGAGCTTATACACTGACTCCCAAAAGACACTATCAAACATTTTCAGAGATGACTGAAGAAATACAAACAAATTCTGGCTATTTTCAGAGATATTTATTTCAAGAGTGTAGTATCAACTCCGTGCGAAACAAACGAAACTCACAAAAAGTAAGAACACTTTTATGAACACTGACCGAAAATAGGCTTTGGTCAACGTTGTACTCATTGTCCCTGTTTCGTTTCTTCTGGAAGTCGGTATATTTTTGAAGACGTGTTGGTCATAGTCTCGGCTGGTAGCACTTCGGTAACCCTTACTTTATCCATCAGTTTGGTAACACTGACAATTCAACCAGTACTAATTATTAAACCCGACAATTAAGAAGTAATAAAGCAGTAAACATTGGTTGAAACAGAACTGGACCCTGTTTCACAAAGCGATCTTAGTTAAGATCAATCTTAGTAACTCGGCTAATATTGAAAACAACGTGACAAACATTTGTCCATATTTCTTAAAACAACCTGGGAGTGATTTTAGAACATGTACATCTTCAAGTTGTTTTGTCAACTAGAATGGTGGTTTAAACTCGGTTTCAAAAGTTGATTTTAGGAGTTTACGATCACCTTAGCACTAAACTCGCTTTGTGGAACAGGGCCGTGGTCAGTATTTGCCGTCCGATACATTCCTCTTGACCTTTCAATTTCTTGTTTCTTCTTCGTATCAGGACGCCACTGTCGAAGATCAATAAAATATATTGACTTGTGAAATCAACAAGTCTCTGGGGTCTCGTTATGATTGCTAAACCAATTGTATAGTCCATTCAGCTGCTACAGTCAACAGTTACCTGTAAATCAAACCTAATATTAGACCACGTGGCGAAATACATTTGCCTTCAGTTAATTAAACACCTGATACCAGAAATGTCACATGCAAATTGAAACTTATCAACCTCTTCCTTAACAGCAGTATGCAGGCAAGCTCTGTGCATATAAAAATGCGTGTTTTGGTACGAGTTGAAATTTGGTTGAAATGTTAGGTGGTGTTACCGGTCCACAGAAGGGCACGGTATTCTGTAACTTAACAACAAAATCATAAAATCTTTCTGTTATACGGATGTCCAAGAGAAACTGTCAGAGACTTTCAGAGATGCCTGACGAAAACGAAATGTTGAGTATTTGCAGAGATATTTATTCAAAAGAGTGTTGTTTCAGTACAAACCAATGGAACTCCACAAAAGAAGGAATTTATTTAATGAATAGTAAATAAAAATAAATATGTTGGACGTTATAATACAAGCAGACAACGAATCGTCCAAACGATGCATGTAACGAGAATTTTCGTTTTCAATTTTAACTTGTAATCAATTAATTCTGTGACCGTTCATGAATATGACCCGAGGTGACTAATACAGTGAGTGATCTCGACGGTTTGATTTCATTTATACAGACCCTTAAGGACTTTCACCCCAACAAATGCAGAGTGTAAGCGCGAAGATTGCCGTGAGCTCAAGCAGTCTTAATTAACAGCGTTTACTCCTGCCCGGCCGTAGGCAGAAAGCTACACATGACAATACAGACCCTAATCGTGCATAATTGATGCTGCAAATTAGCGCCAATTTGGTTTATCACAAGCAGAGTGCGAAGTTTCTGTTTTTGATAAACAAGTATATAAATAACAAGCGTTGGGGAATAGAGTTATTATAAAGTTATACAACATTTGTTGCATGGTCATTAAAGTGCTACCTATCACTGGGTACAAGTAACATTTTAAGCACCTCGCCTTGGGTTAAAGAACACTGGTTTACCGATAACTCGAAATATATGGTGCAGATGGAAAATCTGTATCTTGAAGGCAAGCAGGTGAAAATTGGCTTGACGTGGGAAGGTATTTCCAGAAATGTCATTAATGACCAGATCGCGATCGCTGTGTGGAAGTTACAGAAAAGATGAGGCCGGATCGACACTGAGAAGAGATTTAAGATCCGCAAATTCAATCACATTTCAAAATTGACGCAAAACTCATAATACATTGTTCACTTTATATTTTTATTGAATCAACGAATTGAATAAAACAAATATACAATCGAGACTTTGATAATTGCAGAGACCTATAGGTTGATAAATGTCGCCACATAATAGTCATTGTGAAATGCCAAGGTCATTCTGTAATTTGTTTTGTCAGAATCACCTTTCTCAAGGTCAATAACACATTGTTCGAGTACAGGTCGAAACAGCTGTTGTTAGAAAGCCATACGGATATTGATGACAGGTAGCTAGTAACGGCAATATGACTTCGACAAATGTTCTATGTAAAAACAGTTTAATGGATTCGTAACAATCTGCTGCGCTATTAAGTAGAATAAACTTGGCCTGTCTCTTTGGAAAGTAAAATAAAGACCCACAATGATATATTAACTATTTGCAAATCATAAACAATCCAATAGTATTTGTTTAGCAATCTGTTCTAAACATATACAGTGAAATCCGGATACGTAAAACTTCAACGGACCATGGAATTGTTTTCATTTATCCAAATCAACGCAGTCAAAATTTAAAAGAGAACATGAAATTAGCTGGCCCGTTCCATGTTTTGACGCAGTCAGTTTGCACACGAACACATTGAGAAGCACTAAACTCTTATAACTAATTACAACGATGCAAACTCTGATAGCACTGTAATCTTATTCCATTTGATATTAAACCATAATCAATGCCCAATCTTAAACACTTGCATTTTACATATCCGGTAGAATTTACTTATTTTATTGATTGAAGGGGCCTCGAAAATCATTTTAGTTATCCGGAATTTTTACTTTTGCGATTTTACTTATCCGGATCTTTATTAATAATGATAATTGACAAAAGAAACACGCAGTGACCAGAGAAAATAATTTTTACTTATCAGGATAGTCACTTATCCGGATTTTACAGCACATGTATATTCCGGTGTCATACAAGAGCTTTTGAACGCATCATATGCATCACATATCGGGGTAAATTCACGAACTGGGGGATGAATAAAGTCTATTAAAAGCGGTGGCTTTGACATAGTAGGGCATAATCACATTAAACGTAATCATTTGTAAAGCAAACTGATCTGGCGTTTTGCACAGCGTTTAACCTTTTACGCGTAAACCCTATCGCCACTGGTAATCTAGTGGGTTTGGTTTGATCACTAGTCTGAGAAGGAACGGAGAACGAGTAACTGATAGCAACCTGACGTAATTGGCTTGTTAGTGACGCCGTGAAGTTTACAAGCGTCCCCAGAGGTGCAGAGAAACGCAATCCTCCAATAACTAATACAGATGGAATCGGTATACACGACAAAACAGACAACTCCTAGGTCATAAAACACCGCAGGCAGTGATAGAGATGACACTGATAATTGTCCTTTCTGCCTAATTTCCTATACCGACGGTCTAGACCGGATCCAGGTGGGGGCACTGGGAACACGTGCCCCTCCCCCCACACTTTAGCTCGCTCTTTTAATTTGTTGTCCAATGTAAGCACCAAAACAACTCGCAAAATGTTATGAAAAGTCGTAAAATGGGCTGAAAATGACATGTTCTGGAAGAGCCAGCCCCTGGATCTCTCTAGAACATGATACCCTTCATGACCTTTGTTGTGACCCCCCCCCCCCCCCTTTCCCTTTATACATATCCTGGATGCGCCTCTGGGGTCTTCACACCTTTCAGTACGAGAGCCACATCGTATATTTTACACTGGCCGAAGAAAATACATCAGGTTTAGAAAAGAATGAATAAAGATGAATGAATACGTTTTATTTGGATACTTTTGTTATCAGCATGATATGATTCAGAGCAAAAGAGCAATGTGACAATTACAAAGTAAGACTGCCGTGCTCACACGTAGAAATGGTATATAAGGAGTGAAAATGTTAACCACTAGCACATCTCACAAATAGTTTAAGTTGCTGCAGAATTAATAATATTTGTGGTGGACCGGATGTGGCCCTCAGGCCGTAGTTTAGAGTACTCTGTTCTATAATGTCTCTGAAGTACTTGGCAATTTAAAGAAAAGAACCACACCCAAAAAAGTAATAATAAGGCGACGAATGAGAAGGAAAATGAAACCACAAGTGGCAACAGGTAACAATAATATTAATAATAATAATGGCCGCTTATATCGCACTAAACTCCATGCCCTAGTTGCTTGCTCAAACTGCTGCACATTATTACCCTGGCCATTGAAACCATCTACAATCCACAACTTTTCTCCACTCCCTAGGAAGTATTCCACCTAAGCTGCCTGTTTTTGTAGCTTGTAGGTTAAAGCTCACAATTACCATCACTTTCCGACCAGGTGCCCAATGTACAGCTGGGTGGACTGAGGCAGTTACGAGCTAAGGCACCTGCCCAAGGTGACACCATTGACATTGTGACATCATTATGTATAACCGGCATCAATAATATCGTAAACATACCCGACGCTGTTGGGAATCGCGACTTTGCGGTTAACTAGGACATGATTTCCAAACATATCTCGTCTACCTTAAAATTGTCTCTTTTATGTTTTCCCATTATTATTCCAAATGTTTTGTTATATAGCAATCGGACTGTCAATGTGGTTTTATTTGGGTACTTTACAATAAAATCATGGAACATCTGTCAGTGACTCAAACAAGATAAAATATTGTGATAAAAGAATCAACGATCGAATGGTCCATTATTCCATTGGTTTATTATTTTGTCATGTACTTTTAGTGCACTGTTGTAATCTGGTTTCCTTGTAATCTGTATTGCCCAACGGATCGCATCATACGTCTATGGTACAATTCACAATTTCAAAGAGCGTTCGCAGTGGTTGCATCTTTCCGTTTTCAAGTAGATCTTCTGAGCAAGACAAGTTTAATCTGGAGAAGTACTTTGATCTTTAGTCATGGCCAGAATGTCACAATTATTGTAATTACAGAAGTATTTTTCCAGACATACAATTTTGTAGACATCGCCGACGTTGTCATGGATACATTTCCGTAATCAAGAAATAATCAGTTATTATGGGAAATATTGCCTCGAGTCACGTGAATGCATTCAATAAAAGGAGAAGATAAGTAATAATTGTTAGCGCAAGGCCAAGCAAACATTTAGAAATGTAAGCTTCTCGGTACGCAGAACATACCTTCTTCAACATAATGTTGGCAGCCAAAACGCGGTAGTCTAAGAACGTAAAGAATTTGACCTCCAGTTAGATCCAAGTACTTTGAAGGAATACCTTCCACGACTGGTGTTGTTTTTGCGTTTACCACAAGTCTTAACCTGGAAGAGATGCACTTCCATCTTGCTACGGCACTAAACACAGACATGTGAATATGCATTGTAATAACACTGTTTGAGGAACCCGCTTAACACATAAACTGTTTCTAATTTATCTATACATGTATGAAGTAATACAGGGGCGGATCCAGGATTTGTATAAAAGGGAGGGGGCACAACTAAGTTCATGAAACATATACTGTTCTGAGGGATCCGGGGGCACCCCAGGCAAATTGTGGCAAATCGATATGCCCATTTCACGAGTTTTCACAACCTCTCTGTAGTTTATTTGTCGTTAAAAATATTAAAAGGCGAGCTTGGGGTGGGGGTGTGCCCCCAGTGTGCCCCTCCCCCCACCCCGGATCGGGGCCTGTAGTAAAGATTATCAAACAAGGTATAGTCATGACTGTTAATACCCCATCGGTATAGCCAATGTCTCTCACTCCGTTTCTTGTCAAGGACGTGTTATGCCAAATAAAAAAAAACAATGTTGTACAGTTAATAACTTTAGACAGATAATGATATTTTCTAAAAACTGCGTCAGTGTATATTAGACTTGGAGCTTGAAGTGGACAAAGAAAACTCATTACAGCAAACACAAAAATATGAAACATAAATGCAAACTTGTAAGTTACCACTTAAAATAAAAGTAATGTTTCCGTCTGATGTTTTTGACGTTCGAGGTTATAGAGAGGAAGAACAGCTGTATATCATTATCCCAAATGTCTCTTATTAAGTTGGTATATGTTCACTGCCAATAACTGACTGATGAATATTATGTTCCACTACAAATACAGTTGATGAAACCTTTGCCTGGTTCTAGTTATCTGCGTTCCAATTAATTATTTACAATCTACTCACACAAACTGTGGACCTTTAAGTTTCTTCGAAAACTAAATCCTATTACCACAACAGCTGGTGTTATGGAATATAACCATGCCCTGTGTTGAATTTTGAGCAGTTGTCTTTCTGTTCTGTTCTGTTGCTGTTCTGTTCAGGTCTTGTAATAAAAATGAAACACAAAGTCAAGAGCTGAATTCAAGGCCCAGCATTACGATAATGAAGTATGAACCGATTTGTGAGAAGTATCGTCATTAGCTAGAAGAGTAGCAGGTCTTAAAGATGGAACGATAAAAATACATAAAAATTTGTACATACCACGATTGATGCATACAGCATACAGTATGTTAAATGATTTTGCCTACTCTCAAATATAAATAAATATTAAAAGACAGGGGTATCATTTAATAAGAAAAGCCTTCGCAAACAGTCTGAGCTATCTTGTTGTGTACATTGTTACGTTCTAGTTTTTATCGGTTAATGTGAATTTAATACTGCACATGCATACCTGTATATTGTGAATAGCCTGCCATGCACGCAAGAAGTAATCGTGGATAATCTGCAACAACGTCAACAATATATCGATGCTCTCAACCATTTTCTCGATCGTTTGCAAGAGTGTCAAAATATCCGGCCTGCATTCGGCACAACCTGTGACGTGTCACAATGTGTATCCAACTATTTGGTAATCGCCGTGACGCGACGGTTAGGGCTTCACGCGGGCACAGTTGGAGTCACTTTCGGGTGGTCCTGAATTTATCTCAGGATACGACGTTATTTGTTGACGCACATACTTTGTCAATGTCTAATCTACAGTAAGTGTTATTTATTTAAAACAGAATGCTCCAAACATATGTCCTGCTTGAGAACACGTATCCAACTTTAATGCAATAACATAAACATATACTGACGTCCAAAAGAAAGTATACCAAGATTTTGAGAGACTAATGAATAAATTCTCAAATGCCTCGGTGTATAAGAGATATCCCTTCAAGACTTGGAAGGTTTATCAATGAGATGGTGTCAATCAAATTACACTCACCGAAATCCAAGCATC
>JAUELE010261886.1:0-10339 GCA_031471655.1 Diodora aspera | reverse complement strand
GTGTTGGGAACTTTTTCATAACACAAGATGGGGAGGGGGAGACATCTGTTTTTACGCGTGAAAACACTTTCTAGTTTATATTGTCATATATCGTCAGCTTTGGTGCACAGTCCGTCAGAAATTTACTTTGCAAAAATGTTTGTAATCGTCTTTATAATAATTGATCTACTACTTGACCAAGAAATGCTTCGCAAATCATTCATGTATTTTTTATAACACATTTTTGTGATGGCTTTGGTTCTGCTGGTCCACAGCATGTTTGTATCAGGTCTGCTAAAAGAGATGACCATCATTATGGAAAAAATAGTTTGACAAGGAACCAAACCTGACGTGTGATATATCATGCTTAGCTTTGTTTTAACAACTTCAAATCTGTTCTTGTCTTCATTGACTCAAGCTCAAATGCAGAGCTGTAATGCCTACAGATTCTGGCAGGTCATCGGTCTCCCAATTTCACCCCCCCCCCCCAAATTAGACATTATAAAATATAAATAAAGCTTTGTTCTGACCGATGGGTTGTGGTTACTTTCAAATAATCTGGCCACCTTAATTTGCAGTATTACGACACATTGTCAACTATGTAGGGGTGTTAACCGAAATAATGACCAGCACACAGTGATCAACATACCCTATCACTGTCTGATGCATTTAGTTGAAGCACTGTAGTAGTTCAGATTTGCTAAGCCCCCCTTATCCCTCCCTGTTTCCACGGGCCTGTCTTACGTAACTCCACTGTCAAAGAAAAGCTGTGATGCCTCGTCCATTTATACAGAGAGAAATTATGTTTAACTGGGCAACCTGGCATTATCCAAGACCTGGCACTTACATTAATAGAAGCTCCAGAACCAGCACTTACGAGATTACCAGCGCATGTTAGAGGAAATACAAATCAGCCTCAAAATGGAATCTTTTTCATGAACTCTCTCTCATCTTGCGCTATCATATCTCGCTGTTTTACTCTTGGTAATTTGGGATCAATTCATGACTGATATCTGTGGGCATATTGCAGATTGCTCAGTGACTGGACTTTCATAATTTTGTCACTTGCTGTACAATCCTTATGTGTTGCAAACCTACATTATTCAGAATGTCTAGAATTCTGCAGTATCGATGTTGTAAAGCTGCCATACTTGTTATCTCCCTTTGAGATCGACCGTAAAGTATTTTGATGTCATTCATGTCCTCAATATATGTGCTCTGCAGGCATTTAAATGACTTGTCCAAAATTCATTGTTTTCAGTCCCCTAGTGCTGTATGCATCTTCATCTACCTGTGTGGTGTATAAGAATGTGTAATAGATACAAATGTGTTTTTACGTGAACATGTTGCATTTAATATTTGGCATTTTAAAAGTGTTAGTGAAGTTTGACGTATATTCCAGGGGAAAACTTCTCAGATTTGTATATTTTTGCGTAGACGGTGGTGTATTCGTGTTACTTAGTATTCAGTATTTGCAATTGGGTTTTTGCTGTAATGCATGTGAAAAACATCAGTCGGATGAGCGTCAACCAAGGCCACAACATTTCAAACTCATGCTTGGGGAGTCCTGTTTGACAGACATTTTAGAAGATGAAGAAACTGAAAGGAATAAGTCTTCATGTGTACCAGCTCCTTTACCGTTGGTTGCAATGTTTAGCCATATATTCTTGCACTGTTTTCAAGCATGAAAGTTTGCAATCAAAATTAAAGAATAATCCCATTTCACAGTGGGAAACCAGAGAGGTCTCATTGAAGAACTGTAATAAAATATACCAAATTTGTATAGTGTTTTTAAAAAATGGAATTTATTTGTCCATGTTAAAAATTATTTTTATGTCTCTAGCTCCAAGACTAGTCAGCCAGTAGAACCAGAGTTCGAATCCTTGTACGATCAGTTGTAGAGGTTTGGGTTCAAATCCCGCTCTTCACCTGGGCAGCCCGGAGTTGGTGCCCAGCTGTTGATATGCCATAGATCAGTGGCAACTTCCCATACAACCAAAAGAAGGTTGCAAGGGCCCCCTGAGGGTTGCGGAATGGTTAAAATTTCTGCCCTGACGGTCACCAAGCCCAAAAGATTTCTGTGTTCACGGTTACAGCCAAAAAAGTTCGGGAAAATTCAAAATTATTTTCTCTCTTGTCAGCTATATATGAATATGAAAAAACATCAAAATCCTTGGCTTCCGCAGTTATAATGACTATGAAGAAATTTCACTCAAATTCTTAGCAACCTAGGAATTTCATTTTATGCTTTCTTATGTTATTTTCCGATGGTCAAGGTACGGGTTCAAACCCCGCCTGGTTACCCCAAATTCAACCCTTGGAATTTAACCCTTAAAGAAACATAATGTAAGTGAAACTTTGATGATATTACTTAAATATTGCTGAAAGCCACAACGTTCATTTTTCTTGCTCAGAAAAGGGATTTGGAACTCCTCTTTGTACAAGGTTTGTGTGTATGTACTCTGTGTGTTACTGTAGTGTATAAGGACTCATTGAGTTATTAGTCTCAACTGTTTCATAAGTACATGGGTGTGATCAGTGTCCTGTGGACAGTTATGACTGTTTTTCAATTTATTATGACATTCTTGAGGATGTGATGGGATCATATTTGATGATCGCTCTGGCCAAAATCTTGGGTGCATTATTGGTTTGAACTACGGTATTTGTGACTTGACCTAAGCCTTCGTCAAATACCCTGGATTCACTCCTGTGACGAACGATCGTCTCCAGGTCATTGTGACCTTATGTTAAGTCCACAGTTAAATTCTGGACCCAGTCATGTGGCACATCCCGCCGTACACTCAACTGGTGATGTTGCTGTGTTTATTTGTCAAGAGTTACTTCCCTTGCTAACTTCGTCTTGTTTAGTGTGTGACATTTCATTGGTTGTCTATATTTAGCAGGGGTGGAAATTTGCCATTTCCCGACTCCCGGGGAAAGTAAAAACAAACATTGGGCAACAAAGCTATTTATCGTAACTTGCCAGTGGGCAAGTATTTTCATTTATAAAGTTTTAATGTAAAATGATATAATGATAGTCACAATATATAATAACCCTGAACCAAACTTTGACAGACTACTACCGTGTGATCATGGGATGAACAGCAACAAAAGTCAATTAATTCAATTCTTTCTGCATGTGTTTGTCAGTTTGGTTATTTTAAATATCCAGTTAGAAATCCTCATTTGTATTTAAAAAAAACCTTGGGACTGGGACAAGCTAGTAATTTAGCAGGGCAAGTGAAAGATGAGTTTCTACTTCCCCTTCGACAAGTAAGATTTTTATTCAAATTTCCACCCCTGTTTAGCATAATGGAATTTTCAATACACAAAACGACATATGTGCAAAGAAGTGAATTCAGGGTATTTGACAAAGGCTTTGGATTACAAGGATGCATTTTGACAGGATTTAACATGGAATTGCATGAAGCGGAAGAAATTCTGTTTGTAATCTTTAAAAAGAATTTCAAATTGTTGACCTTACAATTATTGTAGCTTTCCTGCCTCGCACTTGAGATTTGATATCTTTGTTATGCATTTGAGACTTTTGAAGAACATTTTGTGGCCAGTCTGAATCAGATTTCTAAGGTGATTCAAGATTTACTATTTGTTTGGTTTTTACCAAGGTAAGATGTTTTTCTTTGAAATTTGAAATATTGTCTGGATTTATGCAGCTATGTTTTCAAATCTTTTGTAATTTTGTGTCATATATGATAAAGAATGAGAAGACATATTTTATATTTGTTGCACAGATATCTAACTATTTTATGCAAGCAGTTTTGAATATTTGTGAACTTTATATTTTGTTTTGCTTTGGTTGCATATTTGATCTTTATCTGCCATTTACTCGGTTTTTGTTTACCGTTTTTATTTATTATTCGTTACAATTTCAATACTATTCAGCATTATTGTTTGTTGGTTTGACCAGTGATGGTTGAAACTTTTTATAATAATTTTGTAGACAATTGTTTTAGATTTACTTATTAAAATTGGTGAAAATTTGTAAGTTGTGAATTATTATTTTCGAAATAATTTTTTTAAAAATATTTCGGCGTTGGGGGTGGATGGGGTTTCTTGCCAGGAATTAAATTGTTTCACAAGTCAGATCACAGCACTCGGGGAGTCGTATTTGATGCAAACTGGATCTAGTCAATGGAAAGGTTGTAGTTCACCAGTTCCTGTAAATGTGGGTGAATTCTGTTGTTTTTTATTTTTGATTATATTTTATGAACTAACATTTTCAGAGAGTAGCATTATAAAGATATGATATTCTTTTAGTATTATATTTAATATTTGTTTTATTTTTCTCTGTGATATGTGTATTAATTTGAGGTTTTCCATTTTCTTGGGACTTTTTTAATTTTACCAGAAACAAAGGTATTATTCACCATTTAGTATTTCATGGAGAAATTGTGATTCAAGAACATTGTATCAGCCAAATTTTCTGAGTTTCTGGTACGTAAATCCTTATTTAAATGCCAGGCATTTTTTGAAGACTTTTTGATCATTTTTTTATTCAAGGCACGCATTTAGGTTTTCAGTGGCATTTGAAACATATTGATGTCCACACTTACTGTATCAAATTAGTCATAAGCAGTTTGGCTTTTTAAGCACGGGGTGTGGGAGATGGTCAGTGGTTAGCATGTCTGCCCAACGTGTGCCAACCTTGGCAATCATGATTTGAATCATGATATGCCTGAAAGATTGCCAAAAACCATGTAAAATACCAAATCACTCACTCTCTTTTAAAACAGATGTTTATTTATTTATTTCTGGAGACTTGTTGATGGGGTGTTTATTCAATGCAGACATTTCAATAAGGATTTATTGTACTTATCATCAGTTAGGTACATGGGTACAGTTGATGCCAATATAACATTTATATATTAGTTTTATTTTGGATCATTTATTTGGATCATGCCATTTAATATTTCCTTGTCCATAATTCAACCTAGTCTCATGATTCTTAAAATTGAAATCCAATTAAGATTTACTCTGATTTATTTTTTGTGATCGAATGGACTGTGATGTGAAACATTGTTTTAGTTTTTGCTCAGTGATCTGCCCATACAGAACTGAGAACATGTCTGTTTATAGATACATGTCAAGGCAAGGGGGGAATAGTTGCCCACCCCACATTCTTGAAAAAGTGCTCAGAATTCCGGCAACAGACAGAGTAAATACCTTTCACCAGGGGTCTTTTTTTTATAAGAAAGACACCCCCCCCCCAACTCTGAGGTTTCCATATGCCTTTGATTATGTCAAGCAAAAGTAGTCTTGCCGTTTGTATTCTGTTTCAATGTTTTCAATTGTATTATCAGCGCCGCTGAGCAGCCTTTGCTGGAAGATTAAGCGCTATGGAAGTTCATTATGATTATTATTATTATTTTATTATTATTATTGTTATTATTATTGTTGTCCATGAGCAACGGAAGCATAAATGTAAGTTTGTCTAAGATGACTTTTGTTTACTCCAGATGTACTTGCGTCTTTTTATCTTTACCTGTGTGGTGTGGGATTTGTGTCACAAGAATCATTCAAATTATACTGCAAATTTCAATGTCATTGTGGACCCGATACCACTGGTAATGATTGTTTGTCTGTCTTTGAAGATGTGACTGAATGGTTACTAAAAGTAACATTAAATACACAGTTGTACCTGAAATTATTCATATCTATACAAAATTTAATTATATAAAGTTGTTGGATGAGTGTTGTTCTGCCAAGAAATGACATAAGAATGTGATAAAGGAGGTGTTTAAGAATTCCTCAAGAAAAAGACAATATGAATATTCATGATTTATTTACTGATTTACGAAAATGGCCATGTTCAAAGTTATTCATTGATGTGTGTTTTGAACTTCCAGTATTTGAAACTCTTCTAGAATATTCCTGGACCTTGTAAAGTTTTGTAAAACAGTGCAATGTTTTGAAATACTTAACTTAAACTGACTTTTTGAACAGTTGGTAACATTTCAAGCGGATAGAAATAATTATATATAATTATCATAATGTGATGATATTTGTGTACGTTAATCACCTAGCGCCCAACAGCCAGCTTGGATTGTATACTCCCTGGGGAGTTAAGATATGCTCTTGATTGTACATTGTTTGAATGACCAAGCTAATAATATGGAGCGCTTTGAGCATGCCCCTTCGTGGTATGGAGTTTGCCACGATATTTCAGGCCTCATTATTATCATTATTTATACGATTTTGTACATGTAAATTGGTAAACAAAACATGAATACTGACATTGTTGTTCTTGTAAAACTTTCACGCGACTTCCCATAGTCTTTTGTTACCTTCTTATACCATCTTGGGAAGGAACATGTTTGCCAACTCAAAAAATATTAAAATACCTCAAATTTGGCATGGGTATGAAGAATATTGGGCACAACATTTGAATCACAAGCTGAAAGCTAGCTATGAAAATGTAGATGTAATTTGTGTTCAAAATGTTGTATGGAGATACTGGCATTGTTCTTTGTGTTGTAGTGTATGGCTGTGTTAAGGGGATGATTACTTGAGTTTGTTTTGTCCTACAAACACCTAGATAATATGTGTGTTGTATCGGTTATAAGAGATGTTATTTTTGAAAAGCTTTAGCTGACAGACTGCAGATATTATCCCTTCATTTCCCCGCCATCTTTAGCTTAGCACAGTCAGATATTACAGTAACTCAGATGCAATAAATCAATGTTCATTTTACACTGTCTTTGTTTATGTTTGAAGTGTTAAGAGGACAAAATCACAGTTGCATCGATTTAAAAGCATGTTTATTCTGTTGGTTGATTCTTTCTCTACAACACACTTTTTTCTATATTTTTTTAATGCCAAGATTCATGCAAATTTAGATGATAAAGAAAAGGGATTCCCCAGGATGTATTGTAGCTATAAATAGATCTTGCATCGACATGCCCATTCTGATGACATCACAACCTGGTTCTGGGCGACTGCTGCACATTCACTACATTGTAGAATATAGCGAATGCGCAGTGGATAGAAAACCAGGCTGATGACATCACCAGATATTGATGCGTTAGTTTTTAACTACACAGTCCACCACACTTTGCCATATTTTCCGATAGATGATATCTGGTCCTCTCTTCCCCACAATGCCAGAGTTATCAGTCATCTGTCACCAGCCCTTGCCAAATGTCCGTCTGTTTAGAGGTTCCTCAGACCGTGGATGTCGAGTTACAGTATAGAGGAGATGCTTGGCCATGATTAAAAATTTTGTTCTGCTCCATGAATCCTATAGACTGGCTGCAGTCTCCAAAATTCATTTTTTCTGTCTTGTAGAGATCATTTTAAGTAAGTATAAATTTATTGCAGTAAGCCTTGTCGCCTCTACTGAATTCCTGTAATCAGTTATCTCGAGACTTGCAATTTTTATAGACTTGCCAAGTCTCTTAAGTAAACGAATTACAGGGCATATCGGACACACTATATATGAGTATAATTATTGGATGTTAATATCATTGTGTACATGGATATAACAGCTGTGTATGTTAATGCATTTGTTCTTGTAATAGTACACTGCGAGAGAACTAATAAAGTGAGAGGGATATGACTTTCCAGCACATGCAGCATATATTATTCTTCAAACGGCAAGTTCCATAGCATTTTATGACATCGACACTACGAAAAATGTTTTAGGTGCACTGTGGATATTGGTCAAAACTAGGAATCTTAACAGACTGTAGGCTATAATAATTTACAAATAATTCTGTTCTCTGCCTGGCTTTCCGTCGACATTTGGGTAAACTTTTACATGAGCTAGATTTACTTTCACTCTTGCATTCATGAACCAACGTTTTAATCCAATGAGCTACATTGCATGCAATATTTACTTCAGTTGTCATCTTGTAGGCCTTAGTGGTTATTGAAAGTCCTAGGTTGGATGGACGACAGGCAAGCTGTAGCGAATACCAGTTGCAAAACAACAGTATAACCATTTTGTCAGAAGTGTAATTGTGGATGGACAAGTACAAGTGGAACATAACACATGATAACATGAACATCTTCAACAAATTTAAAAGAAGCAAGTGAAATGGATACTAGAAAAAGACATTACTTTATCTACAAAAATACACTGATAAATTTAAAACATTGCTCTTGATATACTTTTGCAAAATCTCCAGTGGTATTATAACACAATTTAAAGCATATTTTAAGTTTCAAATACCTTTATCTTGTTCCATCTTGTAATAATACAGGGTTAGAAATTACTTGTGCCGCTGTGCCAATGGCGCGCTTAAAACGGAATTGCACGGTCTAATTTTAAGAAGAGTGCCCATGCGGTACGGCAAAATTACCAGTTTTGTGTCAGTTTAATTTCAAGAATTCTGAAACATACGAACGCACGAGGAACACATTCTGCTTTCAGAAGGTGGTTTGTTCAGCAATATATCGACATCGCATTCTGGATTCAATCATTTTGATCCGGGGACAGAAGAGCTTTGAAAAATAAAACTTGCAGACTGAGACTGATGCTACGACACAATCGGAAGTCGTTCGTTACCGATATAAATAACGTTGACACACATAGTAGTGAATGTTCCATGGAACCAAAGGGGAAAAAAACAAAGCAAACACTATTAAGACTTCTAAAACAAGAAAAGTAGTGAGCACAGCTCACGTAGATACCCCCGCTACCAGCTGTACACACCGTAATGCTATTGAAGTGATTAGTAGGTAACTAGCCTTTTGTGGCACACTAAGGGCTTTATGCAAATGATACAAAAGGCACATCTACAACTTTTACAGATCACTGGCATTACTTTCTTCAGATTCCGACAATTAATCATTAGTGTTATCAGTGGAACAAAGACAAAGTCTGATGATTAGGTAAATTTGCATAAATTATGCAAAGGATGCTAAATAGGTACATCTACACCTCATACAGATCACATGTTTAAAGTTTCATCAGATTGCGACAATTAATCATGGTGTTATGGATAGAACAAAAACGTCCAATGATAAGGAAAAAACATGCATAAATTACCAAATGACCACAGATATATGTACAATGATGGAAAAGGCACATCCACACCTCCTAGTCATCGCATGTGTAAAGTTTCATAGGATTGCGAATACACGTAATATAGTAAAGTTGCTATGAGCGGAACATAAACAAAGTTCTATGATTTAGAAAAACGTGCATAAAATATGCAAATGTCCACACAGATATGCAAATGATGTAAAGGCACATCTACACCTACTCATCTCATGTATAAAGTTTCATAGGATTCCGACCAATTGTGAAGGTGCTCTGAGTGAAACAAAAACTAAGTCCAGTGATTAGAAACAAGACGTGCATAAATTATGCCAGTGTCCACACAGATACATGTACATGTATATAAAAGTGATACAAAAGGCACATCTACACCTCATACAGATCACATGTATAACGTTTTATAGGATTCCAATAATTAGTAAAGGTGCTGTGAGTGGAACAAAAACTAAGTTCTGAGATTAGAAACAAAACGTGCATAAATTATGCCAGTGTTCAGACAGATACATGTACATGCATATGCAAATGATACAAAAGGCACATCTACACCTCATACAGATCACCTGTATAACGTTTTATATGATTCCAATAATTAGCAAAGGTGCTGTGAGTGGAATAAAAACTAAGTTCTGAGATTAGAAACAAAACGTGCATAAATTATGCCAGTGTTCGCACAGATACATGTACATGTATATGCAAATGATACAAAAGGCACATCTACACCTCATACAGATCACATGTATAACGTTTTATAAGATTCCAACAATTAGTGAAGGTGCTATGAGCGGAACATAATGCGCGGGATGGAAGGACAGAAAGACAGACGGATGGACGGACATATGCTGAGCGCTATATACCCCCGACTACGTTGTAGCGGGGGTAAAAATAATAAGAACAAACTCAAAGTTAAACCCCAAAAAAACCCGGAAACTCTGACGAATCTACAGATGATGATGCTTCATCTACTATAGAACTGAAACAGGGTTTCAGATCGTCGTTGTTTATCGGTCATAGACTGATATTTCTGTATGACTGCTATTTTACTTCAGTTCTTTGATCATCTGGTGAAATAAAACTGAAACAGTCAGTGAGGGAATTATTTTAGAAGGGGAATTTGGTATTTTAGAAATAGTTTTTGTTTCAACAATGTAAAATGTATATTAACACTACACTAAGTTTTTTTCTGAAATAATTAAGTGAATAAAATTCCAAAACTCATGAATTGCTATTGTCCATGGTAAAGCGTCGCATTTGTAATCTGGCTACCCGGGTTCGCCCCCGGCTCGCGGCGCTGTGTTGTGTCCTTAGACAAGACACTTTACTCCAATTGTCTCAGTCGAC
>JAUELE010261875.1:0-10340 GCA_031471655.1 Diodora aspera | reverse complement strand
TCAGTAGATCAATAGGTTAGTCAGGTATAAGTTTGGTATTTCATATCATAAAAAATAACAATGATACAGTGATAAATCACCTCCAATAAATCACACACGATCAACTAACGCATATACTACCAAGAACAAACTACAGAGAAATATTTCATCAAAATGGAGATTCTTCAATCCTTGTAACATTCGGTCGATGACTAAACAGATTTGGTTTGAGGATATATTCGGACGTAGAGCTCAAGAATTAGACAATGATGCTTTATCTGGCGTTATTAGGGTTTCAAGCCGTATCTTGTCGGCCGTCGAAGTCCTATCCATGAAACAGCGGGTTCCAAAACTCTGCCAATAGAAGCATGGCTGCATGAAAGTGTTGTCAGTAGCAATCAATCACCAACTAGCGAGAGCAGCCGAACTAACGGGGCAGCCCACCCGGTCAGTAGAGCTCTATCTAACACAATCTAGGCATCCGACATCCCACCGACTAAATTGTCGCTAAGCACCGCTTTGCCGCTGGTTTTTCCAAGTCAAACTACAGGCCTAAATCACTGATTAGAAACATAAAGAGGCAGAGTCTATGGTCTTTGTAATGTAAGCTCTCGACAGGGCTTGCTTCACGAGAGCGCGATACAGCGTAGTTCCAGTACAGATCGGTGTTAGTGAGAAATAACACGAAATCTGTATTATATATACAAAGCAGCCTTTTGTATTATGTGGAAAAGACTTGTAAACAAACCGGCAGACCCATGTTGTCTGAATCATGTTAGAATACGCTGTACAGAATGACTTACTTGAAAAAAGGGTACAGACGTTCTGTATAATCACTGCCTGTATCATAGTAAAGCGATACAATTATTTTACAATTTTATGAGTAAATTCATCTTAATGATTTTAATTTTTTAAAAAGTTGTAATAAAGACTTTATTTACAGAGTGTGTAATGAAATTACGGTTCTGAAAATACGTGCTAAGAAACGTAAACTTTAATACGACAAAGCAAGATAAAATCATGGCATTTTTGGTAAACTAATCCCGACTTAAATCTAAATTAATCTAAATCAGCTGAGAGACTAAACCAATGGTCGCCACTTCATTAGGACCAATCAGTGCCTGGATTAATAATTATGACGTCACGACCACGCGACAAGGCTGTCTGGAGTAGTTCACTAGACCAGACAATGTTTT
Source organism: Diodora aspera (assembly GCA_031471655.1). Lineage (NCBI taxonomy): Eukaryota > Metazoa > Mollusca > Gastropoda > Lepetellida > Fissurellidae > Diodora > Diodora aspera. The sequence goes on along the minus strand of JAUELE010261875.1, from coordinate 9,165 downwards.
TCTAAGCAAATGACGTTTGAGGATTTTGCTTGCTCCAGTGCGCTCACTAATATCGAATCAGGTTATCGAGGGGGGTGATTGGAACAGCCATGCTTGTATAAAGAAGAAATGCATTGAGGTTCATCAGTTTAGGGTTAAGAGTGTGAAGGCGAAGAGCTACTGAAACTGAGATATTGTAAGTGAAAAAACCATGGCTCTTCGTGTCCGACAAAGTTTAGTTCTGTTCGGTGTGATTAATTTATTCAACGTGTCCTTGTCATGTATTTTGTTGCTCAACGGATGGACACCTTTAACAGTTTACGAAAGAGCATCGTACGCCGACATCGTAGTTTCTGCAACCGTTTTACGTGCTTTTAAGGATGTACGACTGGATTCGGAAACGTATTCGGCGGAAGTGCAAGTTTTGGATACTTACAAAGGTGCAGAACTTGTTGATGGGGTGAACTCGGTTGAGCGGAGTCGGAAGGTGTACAACGTCAGCAACTTTGGAGACAAGGCCCGGTGTTATGCCGACGTCAGTCCGGGGGATACCTACGTCATGTTTCTCACCATGTTCCAAGGACGTCTCTCTGCCAAGTACGACGATATTTTCGGTGCAGTGGCCGACTTCGACCACGATTCTGAACAACAAATCTTGGACTACCTAGGTAAATACACTCTACTTTCTCATCCGAACTTTTAAAATGAATAATTCTGGCTATAATTTCCAAACTTATTCTAATCTTGCTCACGCAATATTTTGAAAACACGTGTCTCGAACATTGAATATAAATATAAATTATTTGAAACTTAGTAAGCAGGTGAAAGTTAATGTGCAATTTACGTAAACACAAATTAAAACTCGAATAGTGATAATTTAAATATTTTTCTCTGCAAAACCATTTTGGTTGTATTCATTATAATTTATATTCTCCCACTTAACTGCTTCGTGATGACATTGACAGATATATTACTTACAACCCTCGGGGAATCTTACACAAAAAAGCGACCGACATATTTATAAGCACCCCTCATCTGTTGCAATTGTCTGATGCACCTCGGGAAAACTTCCATGTACTAGTATTTGAGATAGTGGCTGAATTTCTGCCTTGTTGATGTTGCCAGCAGCTAGACGGAGATAGGTGACCTTGAAGGATTTAGGATCAGCTGTCATTACTACGTGTCACATCAATACCACACTTGCATTAAAATATCAAATTAAAATTTGGGTTTACACAACCGTTATACTCAGTTGTACAAATATATGAACATTCAAAGCTAAATCTTTTCAGAGCAAAAATCATTTAGTTATAATCTAATTTGAAACCAAGCATTTCTAGTTGTGATGGAAGAGACATACTTCTGTTATATTTTAATATTTATAGAATGAAAATGATGAAATCGTGTGTATAGTAACTTAGCTTTCAGTAACCTCGCTCAAGCGAACAATATCTTCTTTGCAAGTAGCCGACGATGCAGAAATTACATGCCATTACAGTTATAATTTTACCCGTAATATTATAATAATCTCAAATGGTAGTAAAGAACTTTTAGTGTTAAAACGGTGCAATAGTTAATAGTTCAAGCGTAGACAATTATAGCTATTACAGCAGAACCACTGAAAGTAACGTTCGCGAATATTTGACAAAAATTACAAAAGACTTAGTGTTATTCATTTGTGTTGGGAAACTCGGTGTTCATCATTCATTAAAAGACACGCATGCGCTGTTCCGTCGAAAAATAAATGCAGAAAATTTGGTCTAATAGTCTCAGAAAAAAATTGCATGTATGCGAGAGCACTTGTTGGCTTTATGTATGTCTGACTTTCATTTTCACCTATTCATAGTTAATTTTCGCCCTAGGTGGTTCGGGACATGAATGCATGCACTCCTTGAGCCGATTTCCACTATTTAACTAATTGTCTTGTTCGTTTCTGACAGTCCAGTTACGGTTAATTTCAGTGAAGGCATTCTTCGGTCGTGGATGACCAGTAGATAACCGCTGGTCAGCAATGATATTGGGATCAAAGGAAAGTAGGATAGTCAATAATTGGTGAAGATTTTCACCTGAGTGAAGCAAAGTAGTGGCTGTCTAGAATCATTACAAATGATGTACATGTGTACCTTTAATCCAATTTGCTAGAGAGGCGTTAAATAAAGAAGGATTTGTTTCACCCCGTTTTTGCACTCATTTCGTTCAGATAAAAATATGAATAATTATGATATAAAGTAAAATTAATAAAAATAAAATATTTTATTAGATCTAAAATAATTTAACAACATTTGAAAATGTGACTTTAAAATTATCTTTTAACACTGATTTTGTTTATGATAAAATATAAATTTATTCTTTCAAAAATACATCTTCAATGTGTGAGGAGTTCGGTTTGTTTTGTTTTTAAGCGCAGGGATCTAGAATGACAGAGACATTGTTTTGTCTAGTGTCAAATTCCATCTCGGTCTTGGCCGTATTTACTTTAAATTGTACTGGATTATTCTATCATTTAGGCGAGAGATTATAAGTCTCATCAACGTTGTCCTTACCATGATAAAAAGCGGGGTTCTCTTTAACATAGTGCTGTTGTGTTTGCGTTGTGCTCTTCATAACACATGACAAATTTAGAATGGCGATTACCCGGGCGACAAAAGTCCTTAAGCAAGTTATCTGACATGATCGTGTCGTTAAATTTCAGTTGAAATGAAATTAAAGATGGTGTCATATTTCCCGAAGGAGAAAAGCATAGCTTTGTTGCCATACGTGAAAAGCAACGGCGAAACTTCGGCTTTACATCAAGTTTTCTCATGGCTAACCTAGTCTTAAATTACATTATAAATATAAATTCAAATGTGGGACATGTTTCATAACTAGGGTGAACGAATTCCTTTATTTAAAACTCTAACCCTTTTTTCGCTTCGCGTCCTGATAAGAAATTGGAGACCAGTTTATGACACGACAAAAATAATATATCAAAGTGTTAGCAACAGTTGAGTTCATATTCCCGGTCTTAGAAGAGCAGTTTGCTTGTGATAAAACTCAATGAGTCGGTAACGGCAGGGGAACTCGCTAACAAAGTTGGGGGTCTTGCGGCGACCCCACGATCATGGTTCGTAGAGAAGCACCGACAGGGCGCGTTCTGGATCCTTGGGTACCCTAAACTAACCAAAACAAGTCTTTGTGCTGCCTACTTGCGCTGGAATTCCTAAAAACGTTCATGTTTGTGATACAACAGTGTTTCCACTAGTCGCTCTTGAATGTAAATTTTTGACCGGAACATGACGAACAGAATTTGGGTCAGTTTGAACAAATTCGAAAATAAAGTTTAAAATATATAAATTCTCTCTATCCATAATATTTGTTGTGGGAAAATTAATAAATAAATTATTTTATTAATTAAACTGCAAAATAAACTTTTTCGCTGAAAGTAAATTATTGTATTTTTGATCAGAAAATTAAACATACGACACTTCGTAAAATGAATTTAATTATTTTTAAGGAACAGACTTTGTGCAGAAATTCGTCTAGTATAAAAATGTAGCGATTTTAGAAAGCATACATTGCAATTATTTTGCATTTAAAAAATGTTGTAAATTTTAAATCAATTTCGTTCTACCGAGACAATTTAATGGACTTCTCGCATAGAGTTTGTTGCATAGTGTGGTTCCAACCAGAAGGACTAATGGTGCAAATAAAATGTTACTGAATAGAATTGCAGTTTTGTAAAAGTGTGTGCCGCCTGAAATTAACACTGAATTGTCGTGGAAATGGGATTAATAGTTTCACGCAACGGAGCTTGATTCCTCGCTGGAAATTTTTTTTTTTAGAAATGTCTGCAGAAATTAATTGATTGATGTCGACAATTTGCTGTGGCTAACGAATAGATTATTTCGGTTGTAATGTAATTGATGGAAAGCTGACTGGTTGATGCGACACACAGACACACTTTGACGCTTTTCCTCTGGAGGGGGAGAGAAATTACAAGATTATACATCGATCCAGTGACGGAGCTCGGCCAGAAAAACATCAAGTGGAAATGAAACCCATTATAGCGCAAAGGACCACATTTTGTTGTAGAACCAAGAGGAAAAAGACTTAAGTGTTAACAAAACACGGTTGTCGATCAGGCATTACATGTTTACGTTACACAGTGGGAACGAGATGACTGCCATAGATGACCCTGATATAAGGATTAAGTTTGTAATCGAGGCTGTTGATAGTTAGGTTATTAATACACAGACATATAGAGTTGTCAGAAGACGACGTTCAAACACTAGACGTATACAGCCATTCATTGTTTGATAGATTATCAGATATCAGATTCGTGGCTGATACCATTTCTCTCAAGTACCGTTACAATGCTTTTTTAAATAGGGTATTTTTTTTACCTTTCTGGATGTAAAAGTCAACTTTTACTAATTTGAGAATCGGATATAACTGAATATGTTTTTTCCTAGCCACTTGTATTTTTTTTGAGTTTGACTGATAAAAAATGAAAATTACTAAAATTGTGAAAAGAAATATGAATTTATTTTAGGTCGGGTATAAGTGCCGTACATCGATGAATGCACACACGCGCACGATGGCGCACGGTGGCGCCTCAACTTAAACAGAACCGTCTACGAAGCCGCTACATTTGAAGTAGGCGGAGCAAGGGGTCGACTTTCTGCAAAGCAAATAGGTTTCTCCTTATCCCTTGAATAACCCGACCACAAACAAATAATATAACGAAAACTTTCTTGAATGGAGACACATTGTCAGGGTACTGGTAACAAACTCGGCATGTCTGTTCGCAGGGCTATACAACAATGTTTAGCAACCTCCTATTTGAATAGCGTGACGCACACTGCAGTAGTTACACACACGATAGGAGTCTTGCTTGGTGAAATAACGAAATATGATCGCTGGTTATTTACCCACGGCGGTCGCGCATTTACTAGCGATACGGCTTGTATACGACCAGTCGCCGTGGCTGATTCAAATGCACACGCTTGGCATACATGTACGGCAAATTTTCCTTCCTTGTTGGAAACACAGGACCACACATCGGATTTCGAATCCTAAATTCCGGCGCAAAGCGGAAAGTGTATGAACTGTTGATAATATCATTTTGAAGTTTACAACTTTATTGCGGTTGACGTACATTACGATTGATGTAGATGAACATCTCTATCTACGACGGCTTAACACTACATCTTAAGTTTACATCGTCTTGTGCTTGCTGTCTATAGCATGAATGGTTCGGGCGTAAAACTATTTATTACACATTCTCAAGAAATTCTTTTATGCTCACAGAATGATGTGAATTGCTCTTAAATATAAATTATTTAATATTTAATGATAATTTGCCAATTTAGTTCTATAAAACTCAGACAGTTGTAATGGTTTTCCTGTTTGGGACAAAAGCCACGGGATGTGGATGGAGACAATGTGAAACTTGTTACCGCATCCACAAAGAATATTAAATCGCATCATCTCCAAATACTGTTTAAAGTTTGTCGGTGATTATGAAACACGTCTGGACCACCTACATTCTCAACTATTGAAGATTCACTAACGTAATTTTGCGTCATTTAAAATTTGAATGGAGCTTGTTCATTCCGTAGTGGTCCCTGAAAGGTCCGCCTAGGGCCTCACTGTGTCTCTATTCAGGGGCCATGACTCTTTTTCTATTTAAGCAAATCTTCTGAAAGGCGGCTTGAGACTGTACACGCAGTGCAGAGGAGTTCTGTATCAATGAGCATAAAACTTCACGCGAGCACATGTTATTTTAACTCTTTTCGGCTGAATCGAGGGTTTGTTTAGTCTACCGTTTTATGCTTGTCCATTGATAACACAAATAGTCTCATCAATGCTGGTCTATTCCATGGAATTAACGTAAGACACCCGTCTATAAGTAAATAATTTAAGTTTGTGAAAATGATATTTTATTCTCCAATCGTTATCAAAATTAAAAAAAAGGCCAAAAACTTTGAAATATTTTCAAGCTTTTATCATTTTGGGACAAGTACTTATGGTCTTTTATGGGCGTAGTAAAAGTGTGTTGTAGAGAACGCACTGGCCCAGTCACGGTAGATACCGAGTAAGTTATAAACCCGTGTCCTTAACAATTACCCCTTTATACCTCCTTAAGCTCCAGGTCGCCAGTTCCGTGCCGACGGTTAGCACTTCAGGGGTTAAAGGAGGCACTCGATGATACGACATACGATGTCAATGAAAATATTTCAACATGAATCCAACTGAGATTGAAACATGAGTGGATAGTTGTCTCGAGTCACGGGCCCGAAAACACTCGAACTTTGTTCAGTTTATAGACAGTTTCCAGCGAATTAAGCACTCACATATAAAGTTGATAATCTCAATGGCGATAGCGCGATGCGAGGAGATACCGGTACAAACTGGGGTTATCAGCGTACAATAGATCAAGCAGATAGCGTACTTGTTACCAGCCGAACAATACTGTTGGTTATAAAAATGCACACATCTGTTAAATAGCAATCAGATAGGTGGCTTAAAATCGTCGTAGGTTAAACTGTCATTTGTTTGGTAAAACATTAAAGATTAAACGTTTTTACTTGTTTGCCCAAATATTAAAGGTTAAACTGTCGGTTGTTTGGTAAAACATTAAAGGTTAAACTGTCGGTTGTTTGGTAAAACGTTGAAGATTTAACTGTCATTTGTTTGGTAAAACATTAAAGATTAAACGTTTTTACTTGTTTGGTAAAACATTAAAGGCTAAACTGTTAATTGTTTGGTAAAACATTAAAGGCTAAACTGTTAATTGTTTGGTAAAACATTAAAAATTAAACTGTCAGTTGTTTGGTAAAACACTAAAGAATAAACTATTAATTGTTTGGTCAAACATTAAAATGAAACTGTTGGTTGTCTGGTAAAACATTAAAGAATAAATAGTTAACTGTATGCTAAACATTAAACGTTAAATTTATAGTTTAATAAAAGTAAACAATAAAAGATTTATTTTTTAAAAATACTGAAAGTGTTTGATAAAGATCCTTAAATTACATTGTAAGCAACAATTTAAGGTTACATTTGAGGTTGCTAGAAAAAATCCAGTGGCTTGACAGAAAATTTGAGTCTTCTGAAAGGAAATGAATACAAATACAACAGCAGTAGTTATTAGTAGTTTGACTTTTCATTACAGCGTTATTTGAATATCTGCAATATATTTTCAGGTTGGCATACGTGGTCGGCATGGCAACAGTGCAGTGCTTCCTGTAGCGGTGGACGACAGACAAGACATCGCACGTGTTCTAGGTCAGACGCCAGCAAATGTGAAGGTTCTTCAACAGAAACAAGAAAATGCAACACATTTTCATGCAGCGATGTTACAGATCTGATTTCTAAATTCGGAATGACAAAGTTACCGTTTGGGGTGTATGCAAACAAAAACAGAAGTAACGCATATGATGTAACTCCACAAGCAAAACTGTTTCTTCCGGTCGCCATGTTGTATGAAGTCACGTTTCCACGAGATTTCAGTTTGGCCTTGACCTTTCGACTTGCACCAGGATACGAAGGATATTTGCTTACCGTAAATGACATCAGAGGGAGACAGAGAATTGGCATTCATTTCGGTGCTAAATCAAAATTCGAATTTTTGGAATATCATGATGGAAAAGTTATCTCCCTTCCTTTCGACGCACCCGCAACAGATGGAAAGTGGCACCAATTGGCCTTTAGTGTCAAGGACGACATCGTGACCTTGTTCTATGACTGTGACCAGGTCATGAGTCAAACCCTGATCAGGAGGAAGAGCTCAACTATGGGGACGAATCTAATGGTCGCTGTTGGCCCATACTTTGCCAGGAATGGACAGCGATTTAGAGTAAGTAACTGCTCGAAATGAATTTAGTGTTACTAGTATATATTTCACTCACTTATTTTAAAAACAGGATTTGAAATATTTCTCTCATTTGTTTAAAAAGCAAGATTTGACAAGAATCTTTATCCGTTTTTTTATTACCACTGCAAGAAATGCTTCTTGTTTATGTGCTCTCTGTTTCACGAATTTTATAGCTCTTTTTTCCTTCTTTCCTCAGGGAAGTATCGAACAACTTATTCTGAGCGCTGATTCAAGTTTAGCGGAACTCCAATGTCATGTGCAGACAGGAGAAACAGTGAGTAGACTATTTAAACTATTATGCCCTAAATCAGAACAAAGTTGAGAAATTTATTTTTTCGTCAATTGACTTGGCAACATCTTGATTCGCCAAATAATTATTTTTAAAATTGTGGTTTCAGAGAGAACCAATAAAAGACGACAATGGAAAGAAGCCGGACTCCTCAACTGAAGGAAAGCATCCAAGTACTACGTCCACGCCAACGGGTAGGTTAAGAGTTGTGAAACTGAAACATCTTCTCGTTATGCTTTGAACTAAGGAGAATCGATTTCCCGAATATATGTCAAGTATCGTTAACGATCAAAACAGATAAATTGAATGACTCAAAATACTTCTTTATGAAGATAATTAGTAGGTTAATTTTGTGTCGGAGTGTGTGACGAGTGTCTGAAACCATGGCCTCTTGGCTTGCAGTGTACGGCTCTGATTGGTCCTCTTGGTCCTACTGCAGCGCCACGTGTGGTCAAGGGCGACAATCTCGGACTTTGTTCTGCAGGAATAACATCATTAGTGTGGACAGCTGTGTTTCTAAGGACTCTTCTCATACCCAGACTCGTCTTTGCTATCTGCAAGCGTGTCGAGGTGATCCACTTTAACATAGTTAGAACATAGCCTTAACCATTTATATATAATCATTTATTAACCAAACGCTTGTTTGTACATGCATCACTACCTTGTAAACTGATTAATATAGACGGCTCTTAACGTTTAGGCTTTTGCGCCTATAGCCTCGTTTTCGTTGTCATGTCAAAGGTTATCCATAAGATCTATAGCCTCGTTTTCGTTGTCATGTCAAAAGTTATGCATTTATAAGATCTCTTATGGATAACCTTTGACATGACAACGAAAACGAGGCTATAGGCGCATATGCATTAATATTAAGAGTGGTCTATTTTGTATCATGTTTACTTTGTAATATTCTTATAAAGTGTCGTTTTAAAATTTGTTCTGAAAACCATCTCAAGATAACATTATTTTTTTTTAGTGTCCTGTCGAATGCCGTGTTTAAATGGCGGCGAGTGCAACAAGAACGGCACGTGTGACTGTCCCA
>JAUELE010261864.1:0-10340 GCA_031471655.1 Diodora aspera | reverse complement strand
TTGAGATTTTCTTTATCCCCCAAAATCATATTTAAACAAAAAATTGAAATTGTTTACAAACAAACATTTTGACAACTGTAACATTGGAGTTAGTGGTTGACAGTTGTGACATCACACCAATTGTGACATCACAACTGAGAATTGTGATGTCACAATTGAGAGAAAGCGATATCTCCTAGGAGATATCATCGCTTGATATTCTAAAAGCGATATCTCCTTTGGAAGCCAGTTTTGGGGGATAAATTATAAAGGTCCTTGAGTCAGGATCTGGCATCAGTTGCTCAGCACTTGCAGGTGTTTAATTGTTAATGAAGTCTGTGATTGTGGACAAGATGGTATCAGTGCCAGGCTTTTTGGACTTCATATTCTTCTTGATGTGTCAAGGGGAGTGGGATGGTGCAGTGGTTAGCATGTCGGCTCAACAATCTGCCAGCCTTGGCAGTTGTGGGTCGAGTCCCGCCCGGGTACCTTACTTTCAGCCCGAAGAGACAGGAGCCCTGACACCGTGATGTTGGTGAGACTCTGGTGATGTGACTAAAACATTGCTGAAGACCATGTAAAACCCCAAATCACTCACTCACTGATGTTGTTTCAGCAGTAAGGTAGCATCTTGGATGATCTGTACCAGTTTATTATAGATACACAAGTCTAATGAGGCTGCATGAGGATTTCTCCTTTCTTGTAGGGCTTTTGGGAAGTGGCATGGTGTGGTATGATAACCCAGTGCTTGTGTAAGGAATTTAAGCTGAAACATCTTAAGCTTCCACTCTTTTTTATACTTGTGCCTTGTTTTATTTATGGGACTGGAGAGTGGTGATCTTGGTCTGCCAAGCATCAAATTTGATGAAGTTGGGAGTTAAATCCTTTGCTCTTTGGTGCATGTGGATCTTGTGAGAGTATGCTCTTGATTATTCTTCATGGACAATACAGTCAGCTATCGGGAACAGAATGTTAGATCTATTTTTTTGAAAGTTAGTCGATAGGGCTTAAAAGTTGTTTTATTTGAGGTACTGACAATAGTCATTACCTTGTTAAGTGGTGACCCAGGGCATTGTTAGAAATTAAAGGGGATCCTGACGGCATTTTCTGTAGTGATTTAGTCAAATATACCTGTAAAATTTGAGCTTTTAACCCTTTGACGACAGTATTTCCCACAATAAATTATTCAGCTTCCCTCCCATCATGCACGGGCAGTATTATGTAAGGGCTGCGAGTCATAACTGATGTGTGGTTAAGATATCTATCAGGTCATTTCCGGATTATTTAACAGCCGTGTAAGATCAATCAGTGTAAAGTAAGCTGATCATTGATCCCACGTGCAAAATATCCAGGTCCGTTATAGCAGCCATCTGTCGTCAAGGGGTACATGAAGTCAATGTGAAGGACTTCTGCAGTTTAAGTTTCTGACACTGCAGTGGAAAGTGTGGGTTTGTGATTATTAACCTTCTAATCTTTGGGGTGGGGACAGCTGGGTTAATATGCACCCCAGGGAGCTGAATGTATGATCCGGGTATTTTTTGTTTGGGTTCGCATTGCAACTTGGTAGTCAATATCTTGAAGGTGGTGATGTTATTTACATTGAAATTCCAAGTTCCCCTACGTTTTTTGAAGAGTGTATATTTATAAATAAACACATGTTTATTCTGATTTATTTGCAGTGGGATTCGTTGGTTTATTTTGCTGTCAGTAGGTGAATATCTATAATTCAGCTCATGTGTTGTCTTCTTTGCAGGCCAAGCTTCGGGCATCATTGTCATGGATTTTACAGAAGTCCTACCGTGGTTCTGTGCCAGAAGAATTCCAAGACCCATTCTACGAGACCGACCAGGGTACTCTGCAGATCAAACCATACCTTGTGCGGATTATGGCATCCAGCGAACTCTACTGCCAAGCTTGTGCCAATATGTTCCCCAACTCGGCATCACAGTGGCAAGGTATTGCTCTCAGTTTTTAGGAAGTTATAAGGTCATGCATATATTTTCTAAGCAACAATTTGAGAGAAGTCTTCTTCATTTCATAAATCAAATAGGAATCAAATTAGTTGAATAATTGGATTGTGCCTTGTCTGCAATTTCTTTTCTTTGCCTTTTTATCCTGGAACATTTGATGAGTGGTGTGAAGTGTTTTATGAAGAACAGGGTCTCAGTAACCCAATGCTTGTGAAGGCAACTAATGCTCTCTATTAATCTATTTTTTCTTCCCCAATGTGTTCCTTACACATCAGGTGGTGTTATTGCCATTGCAAGATTAAACATCAAGGGTGTTCAGGGAGGGATCCTGGAGTTTTTGACAGGGGGACCTCAATTGCATTGGGTGGAGGCCTGGTCGAAATAGAATAATTTTGAGACAGTCTGATGTATATCTTGAAGAGAAAATGCTACAGCCGTATAGTGCTGGGCCTCCTCAGAAGGGGGTTTCCAGCTCCTCAGCCTCACCACAGTGAGACACCTATTCTACTTTTAGTTTTCTATCCAAATTCAGTCCGGGGCTGGTAACTCACCCGTATATCATATTATCCTTTTAAGAGACAATATTAAACTCTAAATATGCTGGTGGCGGACGAGTAGCTTTGTTGGTTAAGCGTCGGTCCGAAGGGTCATGGGTTCAGTTGCTGTTGTAGGAGGCTCGGCATGTTTCTCTGCAGTAGTCAGCATTTCTACATGCATTGATCATATCGTGCACTGTCACATTGTGGTATTGCCATTGGTTTGTCAGTACAAGCCATAGGTCGCAGGTTTCAGCGCATCAAAATCATCCAGCTTCCCACTGGTGATGCAGGCTTTTCTCTGGCACTCAACTGGCAAAAGTTGGCATATGACTGAAAGATTATCAAGTTCGACTATATATCCAACGGAATATGCTACAGTGTTTTACCCTCGTAAATATTTATGTGGGTCCAGGGGACCCCCAATATTTACTTTTTGGGGTCCCAAGGTAAGAAATATGGGTCCCAGTTTCAGTAATTGACGTCTTCAATACAGTAGATGCTATCTACAGATTTGGAAATGTCAACATGTCATTACAAAGACAGACTTGTACATAAATTTATATTTTAATTACTGAATAGACAATTCTGTAATTACTTAATTTACTTATTGCATCTAGATGTTTTTTTGGGGTCCCCAATAGCAAAAGTGGGGTACTGGACGCGAAATCCTGCGTCCGGTAAATCACTGCTAGGCAGGATTCAAACACATAACTTCCAAGGCTGACAGATTACTTGACCATCATGCTAACTACTGTGCCATCCAGCAGCCTCGGCACTATTTGCACAAAACCAGATTCAGCCACTGTGATTGCATGCTGTCACTTAGGTGAACATAAATTTCACAAACCTGGTTTAAACTGGACTTTTGCTCCGGTCTCCGTCTGGATCTTCTTGATCATTTCACCACCTTTACCAATGACAAGGCCGACAGCTGCTCGGGGAACAGGAATCTAAAAGTAGATATCAAAATTTGCGCTCAAAATATGCACATTTGTCTATATGCAAACTCGAGTTTCCACTGGAAACTGAACTCAACCAGTTGAGTTAATAAGTTCAGAGGCAATGCAGGGCATGAATAGCATAAAATGTCTTAACCTCATTTAGTTTTTCAATACTCAGATCTGAGAAATGTTTTGAAAGATGAAATTTTATTTTCTTGCCTTTCCATCACAAAACATGTAAACTTACCTCAGTTCCTTGACTTCGCGGTCCCATGCCATAGTCATTGTATCCTCCTCCTCCTCCTCCGCCGCCGCCGCCACCACCACCACGGCCTCCCATCTAAGAACAAAAATTAGCAAGTGAATGATTTGGTGTTTTACATGGTTTTCGGCAATCATTCAGCCATATCACTACGTTGGTGGTGTCAGGGCATGTTTAACCACTGCGCCATTCTGTGTCCCAGAACAAAAATAAAGTAATTGACAATACTTGAAACAGTAACACTGCTGAGTCGCAAACAATTATAGAACTTTAAGGCCCCAAACCGCTTTCAAAATATTTACACCTTGTTCAAAACTTCTTGTTAGAAGTTAGAAGGCAGAGCAACACAAGAAAGATTTCATATGGATATGGATAAAACTTCTAAAATTTCAAACTTCTAAAACTTCAATGGTGCTATTTCTGTCAATATAATGAATTTATTTTACCTCTAAAACTTCTATTTTTTTTTCGAAAAGCCGAAATCCAAATTTCGAAAAACAGCAATTGTTACCTTCAACAGTTTCTAAAATTTCAAATATTTTCACTTTATTTTTGGGGTGCAATTTCTCCTCAGTGATGAATTTGAATTAAGTGTTGAATAAATGGGGGATAAATAACCTTTTCTACTTAATGCAACTATAATGCATTTATTTCATTACCTTAAATAAAAGTGTGATTTATTTCACAGGCACATAGAATTAGTGAAATAGTTATTTTTATTCAGTGAAATGAAAACAATAAAACTTGAAGCTGTGTATACTTGTTGAGTTATTGATTTAGGCTGTCAAACTTCTGTAAGATTCTTAATATTGAGTAATACAAAATGTTGAATGTTGAATGTAAAATGTATTCAAGTGGTTCAGTGAAGTAGTAAATATAGTATATATATATTACAAGAGTGATGTAATTTGTATTTGAATTTAAAGAAAGTGTATAGCTCTCCTTCAAATCTCGAGGAGAGTACATTTTAGCTCTCCTCCTGTATTCATATGAAAAGCACTGAAATCCGTGTCGAAATGTATGTAAATAATTAAAGTCAATATCCATATGAAACCTTTCTTTTATTATTCAAAACTTGGCGAATTCACCCAGTCTTAATTTCACTCCATAAAAAAAAATTTGTTAACACTTAAATGCCTTACATCCATATCCTTTTCTTGCAGGAGTTCCTGGATCATTTCCTTAGCTCTCTGAAATCAAGATAACATGAATTATTTACATCCAGCATGCAACAGTTACAAGAAATGTTCCAGTAATTTTCTTTATGAAAATGCAATTAATTGAAAGTGTTTCCAATCACAGGTTTATCATCACCCATTACCACTTTTCTTTTGGCAAGATTTTGCTTGTATCACAATGTTTGGGATCCGATCTCACTAGCAATGCAAGCAAATGCAGACATGCTTTAACTGCCACCCAGACCACCCAAATCTAAAAATAGATTTACCACCTGACATAAAACAGTTCAGCTAGTGAGACAGTGCCTTGCATAAAAAATGGCAACAAAAAAAATTTAAAACACTGACTTTCACCATCAAAAACATTATTATCACGTTTCCCTTGAGTATACAAAATCATCTACCTGGCACTTCATTGCATCTCCTGTAATTCTCAAGGGCTTGTCACAAGCTGATGGAGAATTGCTGTCCTGTATCATCACCATTTTCACACCAGCTCGTTCCTGAAGCCAAAAGAGTGTTTAAGACAGGATTTCCAAAACAGATAGGTCAATGACTGTAATCCTTAAATTATCCCCCACCTAAGTAACAAAATTAGATGTGGCCATCGAAATGGTCTCAGTACACCACAACAACTTTGTCACTGCGACTGCAGACACTATTTGCCAATATCTGCATAAAATTTTGTACACACACACGTCATGCCCTTAAATGAAATCTTCATTAACATCAGCAGGGTAAATATACGAGTCTGCTTATTTAAGCGGAGTTGTTTCACATTGCAAGGGGAATACCGCAGCCATAACATGGATGTGCAAGATGCACACACAGGGAAATAAGATTGATAAATAAGATCGGAAATAAGAGGGAAATAAGATCGATAAAATAAAGGTGAAAGCAAAAGACCTCATTTTGACAAGCATTGAGGCATGTCACTCCCGGAAACCCCATAGTGATCAATTATTCAAGATTCAAACAAGTTTAGAACGAACAATAAGTTTGCTTGACTTGTGACAAATACATACCTGATACTGACGTATAGTTTCACCGCCCTTTCCAATGACCAGCCCAACCTTGTTTCCAGGTATACTCATCTCTACACATGTCTGGCCATCACACATGCCTCCCTGGTCTTGGGTCATTTTGCCACGTTCAATGACAGAACCAATAGCATCCTTGCACGCTCTGTGAGAGAAAACATTTGTTGACAGTTGATACTTTCAGCCATAACAGAACATGATCTGCAACTTCAACACCATAGGACAATTAATTAGTATTAACAATCTATATCAAATTTCTCATAACTAGGTATTTATTAATCAGTTTCTTGTTTCCCAGTCACAAGATCTCTAAATGTCACCCTTTTTGTGATCACTTCAACTTGAAATATGTTTACAAGTGGTTCCCTGGCCAAGAAAACACTCAAATTGAACTGATACGAAAAATTGTTTAATTTCAATAAAAGTAACTCACGCAATAGCACTTGGGGGACCAGTAAGAGTGCACATTCTCTGTGGCATGCCACCGCTGTCTGAAATTAAAAAGCCAACATTATGAACATACAATCTCCAAAATCAGTATTTCTTCAAGCCAAAAAACTTGTGCATTCATTATTGTGTCAAAATAAATCCTGTTAATGAAGCTGCCGAAGGAAGAGTAATATTTGTGCAATAAAGTCATGATAGTTGAAACTGACCATTTCACTTCATGGACGCTCCACATAGCAAAGATGAAATAGCTAAAGAGCTAAAATAGTTTAAATCAGTTTAAATTATATTTTCCGTATGAAAAAATATCTCAAAAACTTATCAAAAAGCCTGGGGTTCCTGGGAGCTTATTCTATCTAAATTGCAATGGGGGTAATCCCCACTAATCACAGATGAGACAAGAATTACGTCAATGAAAAGTTAACTCCTCATGCACACCTGAGGATAATGAAAAGCACCTATGACAACAATCTAACATACCTGGAGCAATCTGTACCTTGCAACCAGATTCTGCTTGTAATCGAGTTATCTGCTCCCCACCCTTACCAATAACTGAAATTGAAAAAAAAAACACCTGAAAGTATTTTGCTGGCAAAAAGGAAATGTCTTTAATGACAAATGCTTTTATACTTTCTACTCTTTCCAAGTGAGTTAGACTCAATTCAAATGCAGCTCTAAACATATGCAAGAGATCAAATTTGTTCTGCATGCAACAAAAAGACAAAATTGTGATTTTATATTTACATTGACAATTAGGTGTGGAGTGGACTAAAATGTTGCCATGGATCCATCTTTCAGCTGAACAAGAGTTCTCAATCACTTGGAGTAAACACAAGCTCCAAATGGCAATGAAAAGAACATGACCAAAAGCATGGTCCTCAGCAAACGAGTTTACAGCAATATTGTCGACTAATGCAATGTGATGTACAACGTGCACATTAGTGGGAAAAATGTCCATGAAAGATTGATAGAAAGAAAAGTGGAAGCAAAAGATTTTATTTTAACGTCTTGTAGGGGAAGCATTGGTTACTGGAGTACTATTCTTTTCAAGTGACACCATGCCACTCGCAAAAAGCCCCACAATGTCGCCCTCAGCAAGCCATTTGCTACATCACAAAAATGTGTGAGCGAAATGTTGCTTAAAGTTGTTGTGGGCAGTATTTCAGCCATAGGACAACAAAAACGAAGACACCATTTTCAGTGCTGAAAATTAGCTTTCAGTTGGACAAACACACAGCTGAAAGATTTTAAGAATATGGTGTCAAAATGTTCCCAACACACAACAAATAACAGCTGAAGGGCTATACTTACTGAGGCCAACCATCTTGTCGGGAACACCATACTCCTCTGTTGTAACCATCTCGAGGTGAGGCTTAGGGATCTGGCTTGGTGGGCCGCTAGCTGGTGTTACACCGAGTTGTTGATTAATTCTGGCTGCTGCTTCCTGAGCAGCCTGGGCCGCCTGACTTGCCCTGTCCATAGAACTGCTTCCGTTATGCTCTTGTATGCAATTTATTTTGACAATGATAACTAGTTTACCATACAAAATCTAGCATTTGTGCATCATTATTTCAGGCACTTTTTCTTTAAAGTCCGGAGAGAAAAATGAATGAAACTTTGCTAGATAGTCTAAAATCAGCAAAACAAAAATGTCCGTCTTTTAATCCTGATCAAGTTGCGACATCAGATGCCACTCTTCGAGAAGTGTTTTGAAATAACACTGAATTTCTTTTTGAAAATGGAATATAAACGTAAACATTGTTATTAACCGTCATCTTTTGCAAAGTCAAATTATCACATTATGTAATCAAAAGATTTTGCTGTTAGGGATGCAACATACCTCTGTTGATCAACTGATACCCTTTGTTGTTCTGCGATTGCTCTCAGTTGTGCTCCAATGGCTATCAAAGAAACAAAAAGAGTAAACACAAGATAAGACAAAGATCACACTAAAATGATAAAATGGCCTCACTTACCTAAATCCTTGGTTAACCATAGGACACAACGTACTTACTGTGAGACGGTGGCTGTTTTGGTCAGACTGAGGGAAGAAAGGGATTAGACACTGCAGAACATAGCATCAATTCTGACCAGATCTAACCCAACACTGTAGCCGTCAAAATATTTCTCGTTTCCCTTAACCTCAACATAACATGTCAAAAACTCACGATCTACAATTCCTGCAGGATTTTTCTTGGGTTCTGGTTCACCTGCAAAGAGAAAAACAAAAAAAACTCCTATTAGGGGCAGGCAGTCCAGGAATCGCCCAGCAGGTGAGGGTTGTGTCGATGCAGATGTTGTGAACACTGGCAGGCTAGGGGCAGCTGGGAAAGATGGGTGATGTTAAGTGAAGACTGAAAGTTACTACTCTAAAAAGCAGATGAATATTTCCCAGTTCTTGACAGATTTTGACAGTTACCATTTTGGAAGTCACACCCTAGAGAAGCAACAAGTTCTTGAACTAAGCATACAGTGTTGAGTTAAAGACTGGTCAGAACTATAAGTTTCCTATAAACTAAAATTGCATTACAAATACAACTAAAATGACAACCGTAGAGCATAAAATATCTGAAAATAGAAATTGTATTAAATGTCCACTGAACACCAACATGTAACTAACGCTTCCACAGTAATCATCACAATCCACACAAGAACTTAAAAGTAAAGCACACTTAGTAACTTCGCAAATTTACATTTTTTGTCAGTTACGCAAAAGAAATATTCACATTCCATATTCAAATTGAGTATAACATTTGAAACATTACCGATGTAAAAACAACAATCCCCAGAGACCAAATATAAAATACAAATCTGTAACCTCAGTTTGAATTCCGTAAAGATCTACAGGAATATTTTTGTTGCAACACGAAACAATAAGTATTGGCATGCCCCATTGAGCAGCTTTGTCATTTTACACTTGAAAAGTACATTTAAATTTATTTGACACATGCTATGTTCTCCTCCCCAGACTGGCAAACAAAGCCTTCGCACGTTCTCATAACAGGTAACAATTTAAATACTGGTATAGGATTTAAAAATCAATCATATTTAGCATATTCTCAAGATTCAAATATCTAATCGAAAACAAAGCACAACTTGTCGAACAGCTTGCGAGATGAAAATATCCAGGCTTGAAATCAGGAACTAAGTACCACCTCGAGGTGAGTAGCCCACCCACACAGCATACTTTCAGCAATTTTTCACACTGGAGTCCAAGGCCAACTTGGTGTCACAAGAGAATTCACATCAGTTATTCACTGCAGTCACCTTTTCATCTAAATGGGCACCAAACCAACATTAAAAGTAAACCTCCTGTATTGTTTAAAATATAACTTCGTTCAGTTTGTAAATAAGAGTTATTGCAGTTAGTCTTGGGATGGAACTTCATCGTTTGGGCATCATTTGACATATGGTATCATCAAATATAACCGACTTGAACAGAAACATTTTTGGCTTATTAGCTTAGTAAATCACAATTTACATTAGTAGTTGGACATGCACCTAAAAATGTTTCAGAAACTATTCATGCAAATATTATCAAAATGTTTATACAGAAACAAATAACACACAGGACACAAATATATCACTGTTCTCCAAATAGTGATTCCTAGATTTGCCCGACTAACTCGAGTAACTCCGACAAAAACGGACTTGTCAGCCACAACTATGTAATCACTGAATCAGTTACATGTATTTCAAAGTACTGGATTCAAAACCTTCTTGATACAAACAAAAGATATATCGACAATTTTCTTAACAAAAATTTCAAAAGCTACTTTTCATACTGGGAATCAAAAAGTTACACCTAAATGAAATAAAACACTCCTTTACATCAAATGATGCAACAATGACTGATAATGTATACCTCCGTGCAAAAAAAATTGGACAACTTTGTCAGCGAGTATTTATTTACATATTCAATTTATTTGCACGAAAATTGGCACACACAGCGGGAAGATGTCTACAATTTGTTTGTTAAATGTC
>JAUELE010261853.1:0-10340 GCA_031471655.1 Diodora aspera | reverse complement strand
TCCTGTCTCTCTGGGCTGAAAGAGGTGTGCCCAGGCGGGACTCGAACAAGAGCCGCCAAGGCTGACAGATTGCCGGGCCGACGCGCTAACCACAACGCTCCCTTTAACTTCTTGAAAATTTGTCCTACATATGCGCGATTATGGCTTATGAAACCTTCCAACGCTCATTACAATATATTAAATAACAGCAGGGAGTCTCAACATACATGTAGTTTGTTGAAACTCCCTGATAACAGCAGCCTATGACAGTTGTCCAACAATATTGACACCTGTTTGACTAACGCATTCTAAATGTTGCAACACCATCTATCACTACACTAACTCAGGAAAATATAATATCTTTTACGCCAAAAGCAGAGTGGAATATTTATGTACCTTTCGGTCGTCCCACTATGAACATGAACGATCGGTGACACACATCTACGGTGAAGAACACACCACATAAAACAAACTTATGCTGAGCACTATAATATTAATTTAAATTACAGATGGACCCAGGATGGATAGGGGGAATTGGGTATCATATTTCATGATCCAAACCCTTATAGGCAAAGAATCGGTTATGGGTAATGCCCCAAAAGTGTCATTCTCTATCATAATAATGTTGAGGCTTGTATAGCGCTAAATCCAGCGATGCATGCTAATACGGCACTACGCGCTGCTCAAAGCGCTTCAAGCATTATTACCCCGGTCCAACTTCGGCAACCCACTTAGGTGCACAGAAGGTTATCCACACTCCACGCCGGGTACCCAGTTTCAGCTGGGTCCACTGAGACAATGTGGATTTCTTGTCCAAGGAAACCACGCAGTGTCAAAACCGGGAATCGAACTCCGGACCTTGTGATTGATAGGCAGACGCTCTACCACTGGACCACTGCGCTCCACATTAATTGATACAGAGTAGACAATTCTGGTACAGTAACACTGATCAAAGAAATAAATATTGACCAAACTGAAAAGCAACTTTTTATGTAAATCATACTATCATCACGATATTGGTTTTAAGGAGTTTGAAACCCATGGTACGTTCAAATTGTTATAATGAATAACATCACATCGTTTGCTAAAGCAATGAACCACAAATCAAGGTTGGATTTCAAAGTGTGAGACTGAAATATGAACCGCCAACAGCAAACCAAAACAAATAAAATCATGATAATAATGTCTGTATTTAAATCGCGCTTTACATTATTACCTGAGTCATATCAATAATGAAAAACCCACAACACTTCTCAATTTCCAAGGGTATATATATACCTGTGCATGTTAGGTGATTTAAGGTTAACACTTCACCATTTATCACAAACAAGGTGCCCAATTACAGTTAGGTGGTAATTTACTATCTAAGTCACGTTCATAAGGGTCAGATATCTGCCATCGTAAGTATCTCAGTATGATGCAGGGCGAAACCTTGAAGGCCGGCGAGCTGTACAGATTGAGCCCATCATTAGCTATAAACGTTTAAGAGGAAGTAAAGAGATGTGATGTTATTCATTATACGTTCATTTTTGTTTAACACAGCTATTATAATTTCCTGCCGAGGGAACCTGATAGAGAATGTATTGCTTGTAGTGTTCTTGTAGTCAAACATTCACTTCAAACTATGCTTCCTCTTTGATCACAGAACGAGATGAGTGTAGATAACATTTCTCAGACATGATTAGATTTATTTGCATAACATGAATCCTGCTTACAATATATGTGGGTTCGTACGTGTTTTTGTTGGGAAAATAAAGTCAATGCGGCTATTTTGTATGTAATCTTATGAAAATAAGCAGGTGAGAAATATGATACAAAACCGTTTCAGAGAAGTGTTCATTTTAGAGGCTTCAGGCGGAGACCAACGAGTTCTCTAGGGCAGTGTAACACAGGCATGTCGGGAATACATCACAGAAACTAGGACGCATGTATAAGAAATGAGCAGGTTAGATTTCATCGCACAATTGTCAGACAAGCTTGGAAATTTGAAGAAATGATGCTTCTTCTCGTCCTTACAACTATATGTATAACCCAAAGCAACACAATAAACCGTCCTGTTCGCGTTTCTTGGTTAACAAAAAACGAAGACGCAAACAAAGCTTTTTTTTAACATTTGAAATCAGACGTTTTGGCTCACATTTTTAAGAGTTATGACTCCAATGAATGCACCTTTACAGACAGGGCAAAATAAAAGGTAAACTTCGGATACTCCCGATCACTTACAAAAAGATTGCTAACTCCTGCATTAAACCAAATGTCATGCATTCTCTGCTGATGAAAATAATTACCGTATTTCCTCTAATTAAAAAAAAGCTAATAAGAGTCCGGATTGCCCAGTTAACAATAATTTCTCTCTGCATAAATGAGCGAGGCATCATAGCTTTCTTAGGCAATGCAGTTACGTACAGTTACAATCACATATAGTCATGACAAATGGTCCAGATCATAAGCGCCGGGCCTCTAGCACCGGGTTCTGCACGGAGCTGGAAAAAAAAGAAGCGCCCCGGGTATATATTAGAGGAAATACAGTGCTTAAAACTAAGTGTTTTAAAAATGTGTAAATATCGCTGAAGACTAAAGGCACTGCTCCAGTATCAACTACATGTTTCGCGTCGGATTTGAGTACATACATATGCTTGCTGATGTCAGAATAACTATATAACTACAGGCCTTTTTCCAAGAACACTTAAGAATGAGTGCAACGCTACGTAAACGGTTGCGATCGATTCCTTGTAATATGGTCAGATCTCTCATTTGGATAATTGCAACCACTTCAAGCTTTGAAT
Organism: Diodora aspera; assembly: GCA_031471655.1. Lineage (NCBI taxonomy): Eukaryota > Metazoa > Mollusca > Gastropoda > Lepetellida > Fissurellidae > Diodora > Diodora aspera. The sequence continues at coordinate 7,575 of JAUELE010261853.1, read as the reverse complement.
ATTGTTCAAAAGTAGGACAAGGTGTAAGGTCGGTCAACTCACCAAATTCGTTTAGTTGGGTTTGCCCGTTGGGAAAAGGTCAATGACATCGAGGACCTGTCACAATAAGAATTCTCACTGTGTCCACGTCAGTCAAGAGAACACTGATTCGGTTACATGATCTCTCACAAATTGAAGCAGGTGTTCCCCATGGAGACAGACCAATGCCTACCAGATAGACGGCCATGAGAACTACTTGATAGAAAAGATGGCAACCCTTGTGGTTAATCACTGTCACCCGTGACAATTGCATAGTTACGTTTGTCACCCTCAGTGTATAAGACTCTAGTCTGACTTGCCTTCAACACCCTTCCTACAGAAGAAAATTAGTTGTCTGCCCTCCATTGTGGAAATCAGAACGTTACAATACATTTGGGATTATCATGTTGATTTCGATTGCAATCCGACTAGCAGTTTTGAAATGAGTTCATTTCTCCCGACTTGTACGATGAATCTTGGTATGATAACTACAACATCTACTCGCTACACTCGCCCTGTGGTATGTCTCACTGTAGACCGACTTCGCTGATAAGCAAATGCACCTATAAACTTCCAGCTTGATATACATTTTATTACATCTGTTATTTTAATTTTTAAGAAAACAAGATTTATTTATGTTCATCTAGACCTAAGCAGTACAATGACGTTATTGTTATCAAATTAATTTACCTTGTCGCTTTATCATACAAACGTGTATGTAAAATACACAAAGACATGGTAGTTTCGATGTGACATTTTTCATACCTAAATACATGAAACTACTTATTAAGCGCTAAAACAGTTCACTGCTCTGAAGCGCTGAAGATGAGAACAAAGAAATGTCAAAACATTAGTCAAATGCATTACGAAACAAATGTGTCCTCAGTTTAGATTTAAACTGAGGGAGTTCATGTAAGTCTCTCAGATTTTGGGGCAGCTGATTCCAGAGGACGGGTCCAGCTACCTGGAAGGCACGATCACCAAATGTTTGAGTTCTTGATAGAGGTACTTGCAACAGATTTCTGTCACAGGATCTAAGGGTCCGTTTCGGTTGATACATGCGAAGCAGGGTCTGCAGATATTTTGGAGCTTGTTCATTGAGAGATTTAAACACTAGGAGCAATATTTTGAACTTTATCCTAAATGCAACGGGGAGCCAATGAAGTTTCTGTAGTACAGGTGTAATGTGTTCGTGACGTTTGGTGCCAGAGACCACACGAGCTGCACAGTTCTGAACTCTCTGTAGCAATTGTATACAGTTGGATGGTAAACCATATAAAAGGGCGTTGCAATAGTCAATCCTCGATAACACAAAAGCATGGACTAAGGTCATTGCCACTTCATCAGTGATGTATTTCCTAATGAGGCTGATATTCCTGACATGAAAGTACGATTTCTTGCAAACAGTCTTAATGTGTGATTCTAAGGACATTGTTGAGTCAAAGAGTACACCAAGGTTTCTTGCTTGTTTACTTGGAACAATGACGTGGTTGTCGATGTGAAATGCTGGTAAGGAAACAGACTTTGAGATTCGACTGGGTGTGATGACAAGAAGTTCTGTTTTATCTCCATTTAGCTTGAGATAATGTGAGGTCATCCATGTCTTGATGCTATCAACACATCTCTCGAGTGCAGAGAATGTGTTTACTACAGACGTTCTATCACGAGGTTTGAAGGCTAGGTAGAGCTGTGTATCGTCTGCAAACAAATGGAATAGGAGATTGAATTTCCTTACAACATCACCCAGAGATAACGTGTATATAGTGAACAGGATGGGGCCCAGAACAGACCCCTGTGGGACACCATACTTGAGAGGACATGGCTCTGAAGAATGTTCTCCAACCACAATAAACTGCTTTCTATCAGATATATACGACTCCATCCATTTCAGAGCTACTCCATTTAGTCCAATCCTTTGTTGAAGGGTGTTTAACAGAATTAAATGATCCACTGTATCGAACGCCGCTGACAAGTCAAGAAGAACAAGTACAGCAGCCCCATCGTTGTCAACAGCTTGTAGGATATCATTGTTTACTTTAACTAGAGCAGTCTCCGTGCTGTGATATGCACGATATGCTGATTGTAGTGGTTCAAGTTGATGATGATGAGACATGTGTTCCTTGAGACGACAAGCAACCACACGTTCAAGTAATTTGGATAAGAATGTGAGATTGGACACTGGGCGATAGTTTTTGAATAACTCGCAGTCAAGACTTGATTTTTTCAATAGAGGGGTTATCATGGCCATTTTAAGTGAGCAAGGCACAAATCCTTCACGTAGCGAAGAATTCAGTATATTGTTAGCTAATGGGACTGTCGCTCTTGCACAAGACTTAAACAGCCCTGTCGGAATGATATCCAGACTACAGGATTTGACTGGGCTCCCTTTTATAAGTTTTAGTACCTCTGACTCATTTGTTGGTATAAACGAGTCAAGGATAATGCCTTCAGCACGACTATTTACACTACTCTGGATATCCACAGGATGAAAGTGAGAGCGAATATTCTCAATCTTCTCTGTGAAAAACTGGGAAAACATTGTGCACAGGTCATAGTCGGATGCACATGTAGGCAGTTTCTTACTCTCCTGCTTAAACAAGAGTTTGTTGGCAGTTCTAAATACATCCTTCTGCCCGGAACAATTCTTTAGTGAATTTGTGTAAAACTCTTGTTTGGCACATTCCACCATATGGGAAACCGTGTTCCGTTGGGCATTATGAATTTGTCTGTCAATGACAAGTCCTGACCTAATCATTATCTTTTCAAGGCGTCGACGCAATCGTTTGGCTTTCCGAATATCATCAGTATACCATTCAGCATTGTGGTGAACAGTAATTGAACATGATTTCTCGGGAGCTAAGTTTTCTAGTATGTGTTTAGTCCTTGTATTGTAAAGGTCAACGGAATCTCCTACAGAAAGTGATTCCATATCAGATGAGAGAAGATCCAACTCAAAACAGAGATCATCTTGATTAATATCTTTCCATTTCCTATATCTAATGCACTTTCGCTCTCTTCTTGGTGATCGAATGTTGACATTAAACAATACAGAAAAGTGGTCCGATTTTACTGAGTGATCAAAACAGATATTCTGTACGTTTAGTTCATCTTGTCTGGATATAACTAGGTCGAGGATGTGACCACCACAGTGAGTAGGCTGATCAATATGCTGTACAAGTCCATGTGACTTGAGGATATCGAGGAATTTCTTTGTATCCCGGTCATTAGGTTTGTCAATATGGTAGTTGAAGTCACCACATATCATAAGCTTGCCTTCAAGGTGTGTTACATCATCTAGAAGATCAGAAAAATCATTCCAAAATGTGTTTACCCTGGACGGCGGTCTGTAGATAGTGATCACATTTAGAACTTCAGAATCTGTAATAAATTTCAGACCAAAAATCTCAAAACTGTCTTTTTGAATAACAGATTTCAAGGGTCTGCACTTGATGGTATTATTAAAGATGATAGCTATACCGCCGCCTCTTTTATTTTGCCTGGCAATCTGTTTGAGTGTATATCCTTGTGGTGTCAATTTACCTATTGTGAAGTTGTCAGAGTCATCTCCTTTAAACCATGTCTCTGTAAGCACGAGTATATCCACCTTGTTGTCAACAATAAGCTCTTGTATATTCTGAGCTTTGTCGTTTGCACTTATGCACGTTTTAACTGACCTTGCATTTAGCATACACAGTTTGATGTTTATATTTTTAAAAGTTGAAGTAGATGAATTTTGGTTTGGATTTAGCTTTGCAGTATTTTTCTTAACACCTCCGCGGAATCCTCTCCTTGTTTTCTTCACACTGCATATTCCAAGATTTTTCAGTTCATTTAATGTAGATGGCGGTATTCTTTGTTTTTCGTTATTAAAACTGATCAAATATAGTGGAGAGAGTGTCAATAGAGTCAAAACAATCAATTGCATGATTGTTGTTGTGTAAGACATTTCAGTAGATGAACAGGGGAGAGTTCATTACATAAGTTAATCCAAAGGCAGGGCACTCACCCGTCGATGAGACAATAGTCTTGTTACCACACATGTCGGTTGGCTTGGGTCTTGATGAGAATCCACATTTGAAGTTGAATGTTGAAATCCAACATACACATTTTCAATGCGAAAAATGTCCACAAGTGAATCATATAATCACAATAAACTTGCAGTAACCCTTTCTAGGAATCTTCATAAATCCATCTGACAAAAGGTGTAGGTGCTCGACTGTGTGTTTGATCAATATTTTGACACTTTCCTCAGAGCTCATCTAAGGTGCAGCCAGTCAGGCGCAGCACATAGCAAAAAAAAAATATTAGTGTCACTTACCAACTTCTCCTGGGAGTTGGTGAGTAAACTTCGAATTGTTGTTGTTGGGACTGGTGGAAATGCTTCCATTTAAACGGGTTTTCGAATTCAAGGTATTCGAATTATCAGGGGTGATTTAATGATAAAATAAGAAGGCTACGGTCGGGACTTTACCATGGTTTCGATTTAAGAGGGTTTTCGAATTGGAGGGGTTCGAATTGGCGGGGTTTCACTGTATATGAGTGAGTGACCCACTGATTTAGCATTTAATAGTTTTTGAGCAATCTTCTAGCTACATCCTCTCAGTGTCATCATCAACATTTGTCAGTAAGGGTTCAATTTTGGGGCTGACACAGAGGTACCCTGGCAAGATTTGAACCACGACTGTTAAGCCTGGCAGATTAACACAATGCCCACTGTGCTCATGCTCTTGATATCATTAAATTTTGTTGCTGATTTGAGTAGTCTTGTAACATTCATTAATTTGAATTTTATTGCTGGAAGAAAAGTGACATTGCCGTGAGAGGCTGTTTGATTTGATGCTTGGAAACATGAAACCTATATCTTGTACTGATAAAGAAGTATACATAGCATACCTCCTGAGTTAGGTGGAAGACTCCTGATTTTCACCTCTATCTCCCTCCCACGTCCACATCATTTTACAGAATCTCCTGGGTTTTTTGTTAAATTTGTTTCAAACATTTTGTAGATGTCTGTGGTATGTTTTCCAGTTTTAGAAAACCTCCCACTTTGGGACCCCAATCTCCCCCTTTGGGACCCCAATCTCCCCCTTTGGGACCTCAATCTCCCCCTTTGGCAGGTATGGGTTATGCCATGTAAGACAAGTGTGATGTTGTAATAGGTAATACAGCAGTTGATCATATTGGATAATAAGGAGACAATTTTATATAAGATTGTAGTCCAATATAACAAGGTCAAAGCTTAGGGTCTGTTGATGAAAGTTTTCTTCAAAGATTTGTATTTTCAGGGTGGGGGTGAGTAGCGGAAGGATATTTTAGAGACAGCAGGATTCACTGATAGGGGGTATGCTCCAATATGCAAAATAAATGGTGCAATCTCTGATCATTTCACACATTTTCCTAACAATTCTTGGAATGATTTGATGCTAGCTTGGTGAATATGTAAGTAAAACTAGGCAAGCTAAAAGGAGGGGGAGGAGGGAGGGGGCTACCATGCACCCTTCCCCCAGGATCTAGGCTTGCTGTTACTATTGCTTTCACTTACTTGACCTTCTGACCATTGGTCAACAAGCTGCCATTTTAATGTTCATCTAATTCGGTTCTGTTTACTCCGTGGCCTAGGGAAGTACCTTGTCATTGCTTATGTTGAAGATCATATTATTACCTCAGTCATCTCAGATTATATTGTTCATCATTATAAAGCTGCATTTATTTGATCCTTGCAGCGTTATATTCATTCAGTTGTTGTTTGTGACATTGAGCATGGGAAATGAACTGCTCTTTTTTCATGTCAAGCATGAATCCAGTTTGGCGGTGTGGTGCCCCAACATGCACCCTCCATATTTTTGGCAAACCATGATTTTGAAAACAGAATATCAATAAACAAACTTTCTATGTTTGCGTTTCCAGAGCTCAAAAGGTTGGAAGTTGAATCTACATTCATTTAGCCAGGAAACAATTTCCTGGGCCTCCCAAAGAATTTGCACTTATGGTGCTCTAGCTCATTGGGGTCAACCAAACTGGTCGCCACGACTTAGATCCATGTGGAAAAATACAATTTGTGCTATAACGTTAATATTTACTATCTATTTGTATTTATGAAATAGGTGCACATTTGTTATTCATAATTAAAAAATTATTATTGTCATCTTTGTTTGTAGTTTAGAGGAATGATACGTTGTCCAAGTTGACAGGTCCTGAGAACGGAAGAAGGTCCGCTATCGTTATTAGACAGTGCATACACAATGAACATTTGCAAACATATGTACTACAGATAGGACCTACAAGTTAATTCATTTACTTAATGAGTTAAATTAATTTAATTTATTTAGCAGTTGACCAATGTTTTCTGCTTTTGGCTAATCTGTAGCGATATTTATTACTGTTCTTATGATCCTTGGTCTAAGCTTTGTCACCATGTGTGAAAGTGAAATTGAGTACCCTCTGTCAATGGCTTGGCATGGTGTCACCCAGTGAGGTACTTCATGGTGTCACCCATCCCCCATAGACCTTCTCTTAAACCATACCAAGTCCAAGTTCAGTGAAGCCTGAACCAAACATATCTTGGGTCCAGCATTACAAGGGTTACTTTCTCGGATTTAGTGCCATCCAATTTGGTGTTTCTTTGTAAATCGTTCATATATATTCCCACAGTACATCTGGTATGATGTATTATTCCCTTGATGTCCGGGATATTTTGTTCATATGTTCTGGAAAGTGTTATTGATTTACAGATATAAGATTTATTCATGAGGGAAGAGTGTGAAAGATATGAATGCTATCTAGAGGGTACTTACGCAATGTTGTACTGATTACAGTAGTGCAGCTAGGCAGTGGGCAACAGAACTAGTCTTCAGGTTGTACAAGCAGCTTCATGCTCCACTCTAACGTACGTATGAGTTCAACCCTTGGTGATGGCTGCTGACCATAGTATATTATTCCCTGCCACGAAGTGGGTGAGGGATGTAGGAATGGGCGCTGTCCGTCCATCCTTCCATCTGGTAATTCGGATTCTCAATATTTTTTCACAAAACTTTTTGTGTTTTAAAGCTAGTGGTCAAGTTGTAGCTGTACTCAGCTCAGTAGAATGTTTTATAAACTTGGAATGAGTACAGATACCAACTGGGCACAGGTAAAATGCCAATCCCTCCTGTGGTCAGTATCGCAGCAATAATGAGTACAAAATTATTAAGAATGATGTTTCAGATGTTAACGAAGGTTTAGAAATTTTCTTTACAGAATGATCATGTTTAAAGAATTAAAAAAACTTTGTATTTGATATGATATTTTTTAGCATTACACCAAATATGGTACACAATTCTGCATTTTAATGTACCTGATGGGGCATTTACTGTTGCTTAATTTACTAGAAGTAATTACCAATTTTGTCTGATGGATAATAAGAATTGAAATGATTTTAGATGGAGTGAAATGCCTTTCCAGACAAATATATACTGCAGGGCAAAAGAAACAACACCAATATTTTGAGAGACTACTGAATAAATTCACAATTGCGTTGGATATGTAAGAGATATCCCTTCAAGATTAGGAAGTTTTATC
>JAUELE010261842.1:0-10341 GCA_031471655.1 Diodora aspera | reverse complement strand
AGATATCCCTTCAAGACTTGGAAGGTTTATCAATGAGATGATATCAATCAAATTACACTCACCGAAATCCAAGCATTGTTTGATCGACTATGGCATAAAGACGTAAGGGAAAATAATTGAAATCTTTTGGTATACTTTCTTTTGGACGTCAGTATATATTCTTCATGCATGTCATAATAAATTTGAAAAAAAAATCTTTTACTGTGTAGGATAGTACTTGTAGGAAATAACATGGAATTATAAATGCACATAGGTTGTTAAGTAATAATTGTTTGAGAGACAGAGTTGACATTTCGAAACGTTTGTGTGAGAACATAATTAACAACTTCATCGTGGTTGTAATGTGATAGTTACATGTAGGAGAAACAGATAGTCTTATACCATGATTGTGGTACTTTCTTAGAAGCCTAGTCTATCTGACAGACTCTGTAATTCTTTCCTTAAGAGACTTGGCAAGTCTACAAAAATGCAAGTCTAGGGATAGCCCATGGCCGAGGAGACACAAGGCTCTCTACAATAAATATATACTCTGTGCAAAATACATGAAAAGAAGAATAAATACATTTCAGAGACTGCAGTCAGTCTATTACAAGCCCTGAACAAGTGTAAGACATCGTAATCAAGTCTAGCTCGCTCACGGAACTGAACGCTGTACTGGTTTCCTGAATTACCAAGCAGGGAAATGTATGGGCTCTTCATACTTAGGTCCGCAAAACCGTTTGATATCATATCTTCTGTAAATTCACGTGCATCGTAAATAGGAGGAGGTGCAAAACTTTCTGGGTTTTTTTTTAACACATCTACTAAGTAAGTGGGGTCTCATTGTAATGACAGTAAACTATGCAAGTCAGTCATATGGTACCAAACAGTGCATATTTTCACTGCTTTGTGATTCTTCTTTTCGTTTTCTTTCTCAGTTCTACTGATTTTTGTGGTACCGTAGTAGATTTAGCCTTACATATTCTGACTTCATATTAACGGATAATATTACACCATATCAGGATGTGAATCTCTTCCCAGTAATTTGGGTCAAACGCACAGATTCCGCTTTTCTGGGTATCAAATTACAAGGATTTTCGATTTGCCATTCAAAACATGAAGCTAGGTTGACGCTGATACTGCTAGAACGTCCCTGTGAGAATGCAAGAATACAGGCAGTGATGTCTACAGTTTTATTGGCCAGTGTTTTCGTACAGGGTAATTGCAGAGGAATACATTTTATCGCCTTTGGACTTATTTCGGCATCCATGGGGTTGCATATAAAAATATCCAATTGCTTTAGCTTGTTTAGCTGCCCTTCTCCAGAATAGCTATTTTAAAAAGGAATTTGGTAAATTACTGTGGAATAAAGAGAATGCAATGAAGTTCATGCAATAAAGTATAAGTGGACCATTGTCCAAAGCACGTGAAATTGACTCACCCAAACGTATAAAAGGGTTGAGAAACATAGTCATAGAAATCGTGGAAATGTAAGTGTTCATTAAATGGGCAGAATGTACAATATATACTGAAACACACTGCGTGTAACACTTATATCATTTGAGTACAGACAGTAAAAGATACTGAACACAGACTGTTGGAGACACGACACACTTATTAATAACTACATTGTATACTGCAATATAAATAATGTAGGACATATGACAGACATATCAATAAATATACTGCAACATTCATAATGTACGATGAAACACATATCAATAAATATACAGCAATCTAAAAACAAAATAATGTAGGACATATAGCACACATATCAATAAATATGCTGCAATATAAATAATGTACGACATATTAAACATATCAATACATGTACATATACTGCAATATAAATAATGTACGACATATGAAACACATATCAATAAATATACTGCAATATACATAATGTAGGACATATAGCACACATATAAATAAATATGCTGCAATATACATAATGTACGACATATTAAACATATCAATAAATAAACTGCAATATAATAATATATGATATATGACAGTGATATCAATAAGTATACTGCAGTATGATTAATGTAGGACATATGACACGTATGTCAGTAAATATACTGCAACATACATAATGTAGGACACACTGCAACACATTCTATCAGATTTTCTGCGACACATAAACACGTGTAATAAATGATATAAGACATACTGCGAAACATACAGAATGATGTACAGACTGCGGTGAATACTGTTGGACACACACACACACACACCGACGCACTACGTCAATATATAACACAAACTGCGGCACATATAAACAACATGATACAGTGCAAAGAGAGTAATATATACTGCAATATAACTTGTTCTGCAACACATTTTACAGTACGTAGGCTATAGTTTAAGGTATATAGAGCGACACGTACTATATGACAAACTCTAACACACATGAAAAAATCACATTCACCATAATAGACATACTGCCACACATATATATATATGTCTATTGCTTACATACTGCAAAACATTTTCATCCGACATATTGTACTCTATACGTGTTGTGCTTAAAAGCAAAGTTAAATCCGATAAGAGAATACACATGCATGAACAAAACTTCAGCGACACCCATATTGCATATCATTTGTTATACTTGTGCCAAAACGGTTATTTGAAATCTTATGATTTATGACTGAGTCGGCATCACAAACATTGTTAGAAAATGTTGCTGCTTCCATGTGCGAAACATGCATTAGTTGCACTTCGTTCACTCACACCCATGATAATGAAGAAAAACTGGTTTGACGCATGTCTGGAATTATTCGTTTGGTTGCCAAATCTGGAGAGACCAATGACGTCATCTGATAAGTCTAGGATAACATTTGTGAGAGAAGACAGACGTCGTTTCAGACTGGTCAGACGTAGTCCCATTTGCTAATTCTGCTGATTTGTGACAGCAGTGGCATATCTCTGAAGACTCGCTTCAAGGCAGCTGGTTATCATGCCAGAAGACCCCTAAAACGTCCTCAACTGACTGAAGGTCACATTTGGAAGAGCATACTGTAGTGTCGTATCAAGAGCCGCTGGAATTTGGCCCACTGGTTAAAGATTCATTGGTTTGATGAATTTCGGATCCTTTTGCGGACTAGTGATGACCTATTGCGTGTTTAGGAACAACGAAACACTTGTTTTGCAGCCACGAAAACTCGACGGATCTGTTATGGAGATGCATGTCTTATGATTGCAATTGCAAACTGCCTTTTGTGACGAACGTGGAAACCTGAATGGTCAACAGTACCGTCCAATGGTGGTTTCTCACTTTGACAACCATCCTCTTTGTGCAAGGGCTGTTAGACTTTTGGCAAGACCCTAAAGCTGTATAAAGTTTCTTGAATTTATATACACTACCGGGCAAAAGAAACGACGCCAAGATTTTGAGAGACTACTGAATAAATTCACAACTGCGTTGGATATGCAAGAGATATCCCTTCAAGATTAGGAAGTTTTATCAACAATGTAAGGTCAATCAAATTACGCACGTTGAAATTCTAGCATTCTTTTGATCAGCTATGACAGAAAGACGTAAAGGAAAATAGCTGAAACCACTTGGTATCGTTTCTTTTACCCGGCAGTATATGTACTATCTGAGGCAAATTATTACTCCTGGGACTACATTGCCCTTCCTAGCAGAGATTGCTATAGTAGAATGAGATGTTCAGTTTTCTATGCCTTGACTCAGGGTCTTGGCAAAAGTTTAAAGGCCTGTGTACATGCACGATAATGTCAGACCACACAGATCTTGTGCAGTTATGGCATTTTGGGGACAAGGCGCCATTACCACTCTTCCTTGGCCAGCTTGTAGTCCAGACCAGAATCCCATCGGACATTCTGGTACGGAATATCAAGCGTCGTGACCCCCAAGTTCAAAGCCCAGATGGGAGCTACACTGTATGAAGAGTCGAACTGTTTTTCTCGAAGGACCATTCTACGACTTGTTCTTAGTATGAGACATAGAATCAAAGCAGTTGTCAATGTTCGTGGTCCTTACAAACGTTGCTGACTTTTCTGTTTATAACTAACCTCTGAGTCCCATAAAGGATCTATATGACACCTGTTGTCGTCAGCTGACGTCCTTAAAATAACGCGATAATAAACATTTCTCGTGTTTGTTAATTTGTGGTATTTGATAATATTGCCTTCTGTGGTTTTTACTTTAGGAACCAATACACGTGGCATCAGTACAGTTTGTGTTTGACATTAGCTACACGAAAACAGTAACCCTGAATCTTTGGTTTGTGCGCTAGTTTTCTCAAACTGACAAAGGTGACCACTCTTAAAATATTCGTGGCGCTTAACATTTTTAATGTGTATACCTTTATAGCTTCCACCTTCTTTATATATTTCATTATCCGAAAGGTTGTAATGTAATCTGTTTAGATGGTATTTAATAGCAGCAAGTTGTCTGTCTCTTCCCGCAGGCGGGACCAGCAACTCCAGACCAATTACATAGATGGAAGCAGGCAGCAGAAACGCTGAGTAGGAAGAAGGTTTGAGGAACATCTCCACCACATGGACGATGACATCATGTAGCACGGAGCATTGCTGGTATATAATATACAGTGTATATATGTGATGAATAAATAAATAAAAAGTTGAAATGCACCAGACAAAGAAATATATATTATAAAGAGTAAGTTTTCATGTATAATGGCTGCGCTACAATTTCCGTTTGATTGTCTGAATATCGATCCAGCTGAATTATCATTTTATGTTGACAAGATTTCAATGTGATGGCTGCATTATAACTGCAAAGATTTTAACATGATGGACTGATGTTCTATTATACGGGAATGTGTACAAATTGTTCTTTACGATGACATAACATCTCTGCTACAGAACCTTGTAACACACACACCTGCTGCACGTACTGCTACAGCTCTTTCTGACAGTCATGCAACAGAGTTCTATAAATCATTGCGTTAGTTATCTGATCACACATTCAAAACCATGCCTCGAAAACTCGTCTATGAGATGTTAAGGACAATGGCATGGATACATGCAAGAATTAAAGCTTTCTTTTGACGACATCTCAACACGTCCATTCTGTGTTTCACAGACGTTGACCATGCTTCCGGGAACCACGATTCAAGTACTGGTCGCCCAGGAATAAATGAAAGAGCTCATGAGCAGGTCTTGATCAGTTTCAATCGTTTATAAAGTTTCCAAGCTTATTTCAGTTTTACATGTAAGCCGATGTTTCCCCAAAAGATTTAAACGGAACCCTCTTCGTGTTGCTGAACACGGATTTTAAAACAAACAAAAAAGATCCCAACAATGATAGTTTTGTTAATGAAGCCCTTATTCATACTCAACCACTGTAACATTTTGATTTGAAGCCCGAACTTTGGTCTCAGCTCATCTCTTCTCTCAAACTCATATTCACTGGTGAAGACAATCGACTGAGATGCGAGTACATGTCTGTTCCGAGAACGAAGATTTTATTGAAGTGAAAGTAAACAGTTAAGCCAAATCTTGTTTCTTTACTGAGGGAGCGACCATTGGTTTTGGGGGTGGGGAGATAGTGGGAAGCGGTGGGAGGGACTGTCTTGCAAATAAAGATGAGAAAATATATACGAGATTGCATTGGTTTGTTTGTCAGTTTGTAATAATGAAATGTATGATGAAAAATGCAAACCTTCCAATTGACCTTAATCTCCCCCCTATTAAATACATTTTGTGTTCCTGTTATTACATTAAAAAATAAACTTATCCTGAATATAAACATTTGTCGCGGATGTTTCGCAGCCCTAGGGCCCCCACGGTTCCTGCATCAGTGCCTAGTTCCTTGTGAATGCAGCTCTTCGCAGTGAGAGCAGACAACTTCACTGACACAAAAGTGCTGACTTCGTTTTTGTCTTTCAGAGACAGTGTCAGATGTTATATATTTAACTTGTCGATCTGTTGCCACTCCGAAACTTGTGCGGGTTGGCATCTGTTACATCTGTTGATTTCAAATATACACGAGCTCATACCTGCAGATGTTGCATCGCGACACGGTTTGCTTGATGCAATTAACAACCAGGATAATAATAACTGTTGTCGTCCTCACAGACGTAAATAAAGTAAAACCATGAAATAGAGTTGGAAGATTAAAGATAATGTTTCCAACAGCCTTTATTTCTAGTTTTGGTTACAGATTGTATTCCTTATATCATGTAGTTGATTACAGCGCTTGTTGTACGTTAACTGTTATAGTCCTGTGATGTCAGTAAGCAGTACCACCGATTGTTCAAGTTAATCAATTTTATTAGTGAACTGTCAATCATTTGTCAAACATCAATCAACATTCTCAAAAGCCATCAATCACACTTCATGAAATCCCTTCAGTGACCAGTCAATCAGGATTGAGATATCGGATCAAACTAGATCTACATGTACTTGTTGTCAAGTTTTCACCCGCCCTGCGATTGATAATTTAATTATTTAATCTCATATTCTCAACGTATCACGTATGAATTGATTCCAAACGGATCTCATATTAATGTTAGGAACAGCGTTATGTAATGATATTTGCGTCACATAAAAATGTAACATATTTCCGCTCAATTGTAACGTATATATGATAGGACAGGTATATTAATGCCGCACTGATAGGAAATTATATGCAACCCAAGACTGGCACTTGACAAATATGATTGTTAACACTTGTGTGTGTGTGTGTTCACATCATAGCCCAGCCCCAGTAATTACCAATAATCGTATACTTTTGGTTATTTGTAGCTTTAAATAATAACCTAATGTTACGTATGCGTGTGTGTTAGTTTGTAATAACATATTATGAAACTTAAAATTAGTTTTCTTCTAGGTCAGTTTATTATAGACCCACAAACTTCCATGAGCTTATACATACCACCTTTCTCGTTTCCTTCACAAACAATGATCATCTGTTTCCTTCCTAATCTATTTTCATGTATTATGACCTGTTAGTAATACATTGCAAGTGGATACTCTCTCCGAAAGCATATATGTCACTATAATGGTTAAAAGATTTACAAATATATAACATCGTTACATTTTACGACAGACAATAAAATTCGAGACACATGCATAAAACGAGACGATCAATAACTAGCCGAGTTTTGAACTCATCATATCAAAATAAATCGACGAACAAAGCCGCACAATGCACAGGTTGTCAGGCGCGTACACCGTGCTGATGTTGCAGTTTTGCAGCTGTTACCGTTCAGGTGTTGGTGTTCAAGATCATGAATACGTTCTCCCTCTCACTGTAGGCGGCGCTATTGATTCAGGTCATGTTTTTCAATTCTCCTTTATTGCATGCCCCGCACGCGTCCCAGAAGATTGGACTAAAGTCTATCAATTCGAGATCTCTCAATGTGTTGTGCAACATCTCTCACAAATTTCACTTTAGTCGACTACGTGGGTCTGTGTAGGAGGAAACACTTGGTTCATGTACATTAAATAAAACATTGTGTTTTCAACATCTTTATCACGTTAAGGAATCGGACATTGATACTGACACATGTAGTGGGGTGACCGATTTGCTCAGACTTCAAGGCTTTCTGTTGTCCCATTGAAAAACTATACTCATAACAAATAAAGTTGATGGTTTCATGCAAAACAATATATATAAGTGTTTGTGTCCAATGTCGACGTGTAGGCAAATACTAATCAAGACGTATAAAAGCGTCAATGTATTTTGATAGGTTATAGTTGGATTTTAGTCGCTATTGGTTTCAATAATATTTGGGGTCTTCATCCATGATTTAGCTTCGATGAGCTCCTATACAAGTACTGAATGTATGACATCAGGGAATTTAATTTATTGTTTCTATTTATCATAATGGAGTTGTAATACAAGAGAGGATTGGCACACAAATATATTCATTCACATGCATACAGGTTTAAAAATAAACAAATATGTCCATCCACTGATACAATTTTTCGCATGTGCAATCGCATAAAGCGTACTTCCGGAATAGGACAATCCTTTATCTTTTTTACTTCCTGTCTTGGCAACGTCTTCAGAGTTCACTGTAATGGCAATGTTAACCAGATCTGAAAGCGATAATTGCATGCGTGCCACTATAACGAGAGCGATTCCAGTTTAGTAAAGATAGGTTCCAACTCTGCCTTGGAAAACTTCAAATATAACAGTGGTCATCTTTTGTCCCCGTTTGACCCACGATATCGAATGTACCTTAAGTGGACAGCCCTTAACCCTTTATTAACCCCAGAGTGTCCCCCCTGTTATTTCATTCCACCCTGATCACACCTGTTGACCGCAGACATCACCTGCTTCCGCCAAGAGCCTTATTGTTATCCAGTTGTCTGACACGGGATTGGTGGAGTCATGTGATTAGGTTATCCGATAACTCATGTAGCTGATGTATAATCCCATCCGCTTTAGTTACACATTAATAAAAGCATTGGTATGTACACACACGAGCGAGAAAATAACCAAACAACTTGGTTTACTATCTCCAATTGGTTTTTTTTCTGTTTCCTTCTGTGTTTGTCTTTCTTTGATATAATTGCATTGTCCTCACTATCATCTTGTCTGCCATCTTTGTGTACAAACCTTACGTTTTTCTCTCTATCCCTCAGTTCATGTGCACTATCGTTTGTTTTTAAATCTATTTTGTCAAAAAGTTTTTTTCTTGAAAATAAATATTTACAAAGAAGTGAAACTAAAATAAATAACGCTGCGATAACAATTAAACAGTTTATTATATTCATATATAAATGTACATTTTGTTATTCTAGTACCCCGTGGAGTTTCCGGGGAGTGACGTGGTGCCACTGAGATAGTATAGGGCCCCAGTAATCAAATGTTTGTCGTAAAAGTCGACCAAGGTAGGGATCTTTTGCTTTCACTGGTTTTTTTTTCTATCATTTCCTTTTATCCCTCAGCGTGTCCGTTGTACAACATGTTGCGTTATGGCTGAAATATTGCCCTTGCAACGGAAAGCATCACTTCAACTCAACTCATTATTTTGTCCTCTTTCCCTTCCTCTTCTTCTATTCCCCCACTCCCCCAACTCCTTTCAGACGAATTCTTCTCAATTTCCGTCATTACCATCACCAAATCTCTCTCCTTTCTGTCCTCTTCGATTATCGTCTATTATACAACAGAACACAAGCGTATCGCTCACTTGAGATCACAACACGTCGACAAATCCCCCCGTTGGCATTGAAATGTGCTGCGATCCTCCACATTACCTGCCCGCCAGGTAACTCAGACAACCTTTCGCGGGGCCTTTGATATTCTCTGCTGGGGGTTCAGGTGATAGGCTCTTGTATCTAACATAAAGGTAACTATTTCTTTACTCTCCTCAACACGCTACACTGTGATGGCTCAATGGTCGATAGTATAACCACTCGCTTTTCCATTGTAGAAACGGCGGAGAAATGTTGGCGGAGAATATTTCCTTGTCACTTGGGGCCCCGCGGTGTCTTCTGGGAAATAAGACTAAAATGTCTGCGTGGTGACGTTGAGCGGACAAAACAACGTCGCTGCGTGACCATGCTTTGATGTAATTTTTGATATTGGAATAAGGTTACAGCACTCAAACATGAAATATTGAACAGTTCTTAGTTGTCTATTGATTTGTGTCCCCCCTCCACACGCACACTCAACCGTAAGTTAAAAGCATACAGGTAACACGAGGAGATTCACAAACATAATAAGCACACGCACACACACACACACCTACTCATACGCACTGTAACCTTTCATTTGTTGTCATATACACAAAAACACACACATACACGTTTTCATTTATAACAACACATACTGATGCCCAGTTACCACACACACGCGCGCGCACGCACACACACATGCACGCACACATGTATACAATTTAATGTTTCGGGGATAACACACACCGGAATAATAACGTTCGCAAGTACACACACAAACAAACACACGCACGATTGCACGCACGCATGCACACATTTACGCACTTTAATTCTTCGTTGATAACACACATAATTACGTCCCTCAAGTACACACAGTCACACACGCTCACATACATGTACACAATTTAACACACACCGGAATAATTATGCGTGCAAGTACACACGCACACACACACACACATAGGTACGAGAACACGTCCACGGTACGCCAAATCAGTACAACTATAAATCTCCGTGATTTAAATAACTTTATCTGTCATAAGACACCTCCGTATTTCGGGGGCGCTGATTGGTCCTTTGACAAGCCGAATACTTCCTTCAGGTAAGCTCTTGAGTATTTTATGTGACAGGAGATGGGGAAACATACAGGAAATATTCCCTTGATTTGCTCCAGTATTTCCCTTCCTTGACAACGTATAACGGTCACCGATTGGTGCAGTGATATGAAGAATATCAGGG
>JAUELE010261841.1:0-18731 GCA_031471655.1 Diodora aspera | reverse complement strand
ATCACCATTAATGTCAACAAGATCGTTCTTAAACAGTATCATGGTTAATTTGCTCACGACTAAAAAAAGTGGCGGTATACTTTCTTTTGATCTTCAGTATAGATATACAAAATAATTAAAATGAGTCCCAGTGACAAGCTTATCCTTTAGTTCCACAGTATAGACTGTATTTTCATTATGTAACATGCTGGACGCTCCATACATACATCTACTATGCGGACATGAGACTGAACTGCAGTCTGAGATCCGAGACTAGCCTGCAACAAGTACATGCTCAAAGTGCTTCACATTATTACTCCAGTTATTAGAACAATGGATAGTCCACAACATTTCTTGACTCCCCAGAGAGTATATAACCCGAGCCGCGTCTTAGGCCTCATGTTACCCAAATCAGTATGTCTGGAGTGTGCATTAACTTCTCTCTCTTTAGGTCTTCGAAGGTTAACAACATATAATCATCACTTCCCAGCCTGGTACCCAATTTCAGCTTAAAGGCCTGGACCCTGTTTCACAAAGCAGTCTTAACACTAAGTTCCTCATAAACTCTTAAGATCAATTTTTAAAAACGAGTTTTAACTATCTTTTAAGTTGACAAAACAACTTCAAGCTGTACTACATGTCCTAAAACCACTTCAAGATTATTTTGAGAAATATGACAGCCATTTACCACATTAATTTTAAAATTAACTGAGTCACTAAGATTGACCTTAACTATGATCGTTTTATGAAACAGGGTGCAGGTACCTTAAAACACAAGCTGGTCACCCATCAGACTGCTTAATTTGTAAAGCGTGTGGCCTCCACGAATTCCACAAGACCAGTTAACCTCACAGACCGTACAGTATGGAATGTGAACTCATCTCCTATCCAGGGATGACCATCACAGATTCATCATGTTGTTTATCAAGTAGTTGATTTACTTCTTCTTGTCAGAGGAAGATATTCTGATGAAATTAAACTGATCAGATGGGCAAAGAACGGAAGCACCTTGGTGAAGCACTCATAAAATGTTTAGATAAATTTCATGTGTCTCCCAACAGCTAGGACATGGTGAAAGGTTTGACTGACTACTTGAGTTGAGACGATGTTGTGTGTTGCATAATGCAACGTGATGTGCAAGGTGCTCATTGAGTGAAAAGATAGTACATACTAGAGATTAACAGAAAGTAAAATGAAAGCAAAAGATCTCCATTTATTCGCCTTGTACAAAAAGCATTGGGTTACTCCCAGGAAACCTCACAGGGTACTGACTACTTGAACTTATAAAAGTTTGTTTTAATATATACTACTCATAGAAGGGTCAAACCTAATATAAGTAAAATCTGATATAATCGATTTAGCTGCCTGAAGGTATGCCACAACTAGCTACATGAGCATATTTTAAGAAAGGGTGTTTTCATGCAATATTGTTACTACTGAAAATTTACAAACTGTCTTAATGATCAGGTGAAGATTTAATGCTGAAGGTTATTGAATTTACTTCACGTGAAATGTTCCTCAAAATCTGAAATTGATGATGTATCGGCACATGGAACATTTGCATGTTTTGTTCATGATTGTCACCTAAACATGCACACACTGGGATATGACATGTGTGCCAACATGTTACCATATGGACTTTGGATGCACTGCTTCTTATAAATGAAATAGTGTTTATTATAATGAATTTGTTGCTTTTGTTATATATATTACAATGATAAACTATTGATTTTGATACTATATTATTTCCTTCCTTCCATTTCAGAGACCAGGCATCACCAACATCTCGTGCTGGAACAGTGAACAGATGAAGGTAGGGTCTGAGGAAACCGGAGTCCGTTCTCTTGTTGGACATGGTATCATCGTACATGAGAGAGACTTTATGGATTTTAAACTTCTTTATTTGTATGAAGAACAACATTTCAGGCGCAAGTTCTTGCTCTGTCTTCAGGAGTATGTTTGCATGAAGATGGTGCAAGACCCCACACCGAAATGTCCTTTCTCATTATAAATTAAAGTGATTGAAAATCCACAGAGTCTGTCTCATTTATCTGTTACCGCAACTTCTAAAATGCCAATCAAACAAGATATTGTATCAGCATCATTGTTTGTGTGTGTTAGATCCAGGGACAGGGAGTTGGGGCTTTGTTGGAGTCAGGGGACACTGCTTTCTCTGTGTTAGTGTTGGTGTTTGCATAAATATAAGTTTTGTCTCTGTGCGTTTGGAGATGGACTGTCAGATGGATGCTTGCAATTTTATATACTTGCCAGTCATATATGAGGTCCCTGGCAAGATTCAAACCGGGCAAACAGACTGCTGGTAAGGCAGTGTAGCACAATGTGCCCAGTGTCTTGTACATGTATTAGTGCCTTGTACATGTATGTACACATTCCTTTACACCTCTTTCTGAAGGCTCTTTAGACTAACATTTAGTCCCAGAAATAAGTTTAATCTACAAAAATGATTAACTTAAAATATTAAAATACTAAAACCAGAAAAGGAGCCCAGGGATGTTCCTAATTTCTGGCCTAAAGCTGAGAAATCCTAGACTTGCTAGATATCTAGACTTGGGAAGGCTCCATTATCTTTGTATGCTTTAGGGTCTGGGAGACAGACTAAATGCTCTTATGCCATCCCATTTATCTGTTGGTTACCGTAATAGTAGAGCACTTGTCCGGCAATCCATTGGCTACCAATAGACAACTCTTAATATTTATGTATAACATGTTTCTTGTGCCTCGTTCAAAGGTTTTGCATATGGGATCACTTAACTATTTATTCATGAGAAGATCCGAATAAGGCTATAGGCACATTTGCATAAATATTAAGACTGGTCGATGGTTATGGTTCTGAATCCTGCCCAGGTCGGCTTACTCTCAGCCATAACTTTCATTCTCTCTGGAAAGCATCCTCGAAATCCAATGACTTCGCTAACAGCTTCCTCTGATGCCATGGTTTAACTCCTATTTTGAATGATCGTTTCCAGGTTGGTGTTTTGACCAATTATTGAGGCTTCCACAGTGAAATCTTGCATCCCATCATGTGGTACATCTTTCCTAACACTACACAAAGTAAAGACCTTATGAGTTAAGAGCAGAAATTACATCTCCTGCTAATTGCAACATTTCATTGGTTGTCTAAATTTAGCAGGTTTGGACTTTAAAATACACACAAAGCGACTATTGTGAATAAGAGTAAGCATCTGAGGGAATCGTTGATGGAGTCCTAGATGTCCTGGATTTCATTGATGCCTGGAGAGAGGAGCCCACAGATCATGGTTATATAGCTGAAATATCATTGAAAGCCATGTGAGGGGTGCAGGATGACTCGGTGGTTAGCGCGTCGGCTCAACAATCTGCCAGCCTTGGCAGTTATGGTGATGTTGGTGAGACCGTGGTGATGTGGCTGAAACGCTGCCAAGAGCCACAAAAAACCCCAAATCACCCACATTGAAAGCCATGTAAAAAAATACAATCCCTGACTCCTTTTTCTGTTACCAAGATATAATTTTTGTCTTTTATTTACATGACTATCAAAAACCATTTTGTTGATAACTATTAATTGATGATTATATGTCTGAACAAAATGTAGGATGGATGAACCTCTTGAATTTGGTTGAACTTTTCTGAGTGAAGAGTCCACCACAATAGTGGTGAAATCCCCCGTAAGTATGTGTCAAATTAAATCCGACTCGGGCTACAATGAGTATTTCCTGCTAAGACTCAGTGATTACAAGGATAAGTCCTTTACAGACGCGATATGCTGGAATATTTTTAGTGTTCTGTGTTTAAGCCACAATAAACAAGCTTAGTCCATCATTTTGTGATCTTTCCATCGCTCCTAGCCTCACACAGTCCAGCTCATGTTTAGAGCGTTTTACACAACCTCAATCAATGTGGTGCTCCAGGGCGAGTGTTCACAAATTGTACCTTATTGTTTCCAATTTGGGATTTCCCTGAGCAGAATCGGACCGTAGAGGTAAGTAAACTTCCTGTACTCCTACGTCCGGAGTTTAGACAACAGGGCAGTTCTACAACTCCTGAAATTCTTTGGTATTTCTGGCCGTCCGCAGGTGTAAACTTTAAACCAGGCACTCATTCTGGTTCTGTTATATACCTTTTAACCCTGAACTGTCAAAGTGCATGTGTAACATGATACTTGTAACAGTTCTAGGAGGCTCTCTTCTTTTCACTTCAAATATTGTTCCTTTTGTGTTGTTTCTGCTGGTCTGTGTCAATCAGTTTATTTTAAGGCCTTTGGCCAAGTACAAATCATGCATTTATAAATATTACAACAGAGGATATTTATTTGAAAGAACTTTAGTGCAAGAGCAGCATTGAAAGGTGCATCAAGTGTCAAATTAAAGGTTTCAAATGTTTCTTTGTTTAGAGGATATGAAAAAGGGATATACTACCATAAATTTTTGTCTTGTCAACCATAATAAAATGTTGAATAGTAACATATAAGATTTCTATGTTTTGGAACTCATTAATGTGACCAGTTCAGTTGCCAAACTTAAATGTAATGGCTGTTTGGATTTCCCCCAACTCACAAATGCACATTTTCTTCAAGTCAAGCAATATCCACATGATAAATAGTCATTCTGAATGACACTGTCCACATGGTAAATAGTCATTCTGAATGACACTGTACACATGATAAATAGTCATTCTGAATGACACTGTGCACATGATAAAAAGTCATTCTGAATGACACTGTACACATGATAAATAGTCATTCTGAATGACACTGTACACATGATAAATAGTCATTCTGAATGACACTTTGCACATGATAGTCATTCTGAATGACACTGTGCACATGATAAATGGTAATTCTGAATGATACTGTATACGTGATAAATAGTCATTCTGAGTGACACTGTCCACATGATAAATAGTCATTCTGAATGACACTGTCCACATGATAAATAGTCATTCTGAATGACACTGTACACATGATAAATAGTCATTCTGAATGACACTGTCCACATGATAAATAGTCATTCTGAATGACACTCACTTTCAATTGCAGTGTGTCTAAAGAAAGAAAGTGGCAATAATATTCATTAGGTTAAAAAAAGGTTGTGAATAATTTTTAGTCATGCTTGGCGGTGTATGTAACCATGAATAATGAAAATGATGTTCGTGATTAGTGTAAATTTCATGAATTAAAAGCAGCTTAAATTGCTATAAATAGACATGAGTTAATTACTCTTTTTTAATACAACACATAGTCCATGTTCTTGAATTTAAAAGTAGATTCCGAGATTTGTTTCTTGAAGAATAAAGTATTTTTGTGTCCATTTTATGGAGTAATCATCTGATTTATGTTTATTCCTGGAATGTTATTCCTTGTGAAAGTCATGAAAGTCGTGCTTAATTTAAATCATGTTGAACAGTCATGATCATTTCAAGGAAGTTCATAGAACAGAATTTACCTGTGAGATAAAGATACATTACGCCTCATGGATACTGAAATGAGTGAAATACCATCAAGCCATATTCAGCCTTGTGTGACTATGCATTGATTGTTTGGTTTAAAACTGAACAGTATCTATTTCAGTATCTTTTCAAATCATTGGTTTGAAGCTGTCGAGGCAAAGGTAGACAATTTAGAGCATGACGCAACATCCCCAGCCATTTGCCTCAAAACTGTTTGTGATGCCAGGAAAAACCAAGCATCTGCAAGCCAGTGGAAATACCAAACAGCCCTTACATTCAAGTTTAGCATTTAGATTGGTCAAGTGGATTCTATAAAATAAAAATTAAATGATTAAACAAATTGTATAAGGTTTATTTATTTTATCAATCTTTGAGTGGGTGCGCTAGCCATGAGCAGCAAGTGTTGAACTAGTGATCCATGGATGGTCAGGTCGCTGTTTCGACCCTAGCTGGTGTCATGTTGTACCCTTAGACAACTCCACTTGTCTCCATGAATTTGGTGCTGCACGTGACTACCACCTGTAAGGCTGGAAGAATAATTTCCTTGTGTTTATTTGGATAATAAAGTGTATAACACAATATAAGTACAATATTTTATGGATTACTACTTTTTTGTTAATGTTGTTAGCAACATTTCAGTGCAAATTCTAGTATAGTTCTCCAGCTAACGATGGACAAGGGTGAACATGGTCTGTACAGAAGCAAGTAACAACAAGATAACAACTGTTAACCAGAAGCAGGTGGTGTTACTGCTTGAGTACAGGGCTCTGTTTCACAAGGCGATCTTAGTTAGTGACTCGGTTAGTTTCAAAACCAACGTAACAAACATTTGTCCATATTTCTCAACACAATCTGGGAGTGATATTAGGACATTTTGTACAGCTTTAAGTTGTTTTGTCAACTGGAATGATGGATAAAACTTGATCTTAAGAGTTTACGATCACCTTAGCACTAAGATCGCTTTGTGAAACAAGTCCCAGGGAAGGTTTATTTCTTGATTATAAAATGCAAACGTATTATATGGTAGTTTATCCTTTTTTAATGTCCTGTAAATGATCAAACTGTATAATTTGCTCAATTGAAACATTAAATTTGAGACTCAACCCATCTTCAGCGCTAATACTATGTTTGATGTGTTGCAATGCAGAGGGCAATGACAGATGAGCGATCAGTATACTTAGCAAGAGAGGAAAGTGCAATTGCATGATAAGAAGGCTACATTTATTGGTTGCTTTTTATGCTCATGATACGTTTAGATTCTTTTCCACATTTTAATCAAGTTGCTACATGAAACATCAGCAATCTTGAATTGTGCATTATCAATATCATTCTGACTATTTCACCTAACTGCTGCAAAAACAATAGCTTCAAAAGTAGCATATTATACCTATTTCAATGACTAACCCTTCAATAGCTGAGTAGATATAACTTCAGAAGCTGAAAAGTATAAAATCACATACCAAAAGAGCCATTTACAACAGATCAGAGACCAATTCTGTGAAGTATAACATCCGAAGCTAAGACAGCAATGTATACCAGAGCAGAGGCCAGTGCTGTAACTTATAACACAAGCTAAGATAGCAATGTATGCGAGATCAGAAACCAATGCTGGTAAGCATTACATCAAAAGCTCAGACAGCAATGCATACCAGATCAGAGACCAATGCTGTAAAGTATAACATCAGAAGCCAAGACAGCAATGCATACCAGATCAGAGACCAATGCTGTAAGGTATAGCAGATTAAAAACCAGTGCCATAAAGTATAACATCAGAAGCTAGGATAGCAATGTATATCAGATCAGAGGCCAGTGCTGTAACTTATAACACAAGCTAGGATAGCAATGTATACCAGATCAGAGACCAATGCTGTAAAGTATAACGCCAGAAGCCAAGACAGCAGTGTATACCAGATCAGAGACCAATGCTGTAAAGTAGAGCAGATCAAAAACCAGTGCCATAAAGTATAACATCAGAAGCTAGGATAGCAATGTATACAAGATCAGAGACCAATACTGTAACTTATAATAGAAGCTAGGATAGCAATGTATACGAGATCAGAAATCAATGCTGTAAAGCATTACATCAAAAGCTCAGACAGCAATGTATACCAGATCAGAGACCAATGCTGTTACGTATAACAGATCAAAAACCAGTGCCATAAAGTATAACATCAGAAGCCAAGATGACCATGCATAGCAGATTAGAAGCCAGTTCTGCACCATATGATGTCTGAATTGATGGGACACCTGTGCTGTAATGTATAAAACATTGGGAAGCCAGTGTCAGAAACGTGTCACAGATAAAAAAAAATCCAGTGCTTTAATGTATGTCATCAGAAATCAGGACAGCCATGCATGTATAACAGAAGGGAAGCCAGTACAAAATGAAAACAAATGCTGTCAAGTTTAACATCAGAAGCAAAGAGAGCAGTGCATGTTTTTTTTTAAACTGCACTGATGTACATAATGTTAAAATAGATTTGATCAGCTGACAGTTTTTATGTATTTTCACAGATACTTTATAAAAAATGTTTAGTGGTGTTACTTTGCAGTATTTATATTGTCCCTGAGCGAAAGGCGAGGTTAATTTTATCTAACTGCGTGCCAGGTTTCTATGTGTATTGTTGTGTGTTCATGCCGAGCATATTGTAATAAAGAGCAGAGGTTGACTGATCTTAAGGGTGACATTCATGAAGATCTCAACGAAAAATGAATATCTGGAAGAAGACACCAGAAATAGGGGGAAATTGAGAGTACATGATATTGGTGTACAGTGTGATTAAAGTCTTAAAGATTGCATTGTACAGTGGAGAATCTGAGGATGATCAGAGTACATTGGAGAATCTGAAGACTGTCAGAGTACAGTGGAGAATCTGAAGATGATCAGAGTACAGTGGAGAATCTGAGGATGATCAGAGTACAGTGGAGAATCTGAAGACTGTCAGAGTACAGTGGAGAATCTGAGGATGATCAGAGTACAGTGGAGAATCTGAAGATTATCAGAGTATATTGGAGAATCTGAAGATGATCAGAGTACAGTGGAGAATCTGAGGATGATCAGAGTACATTGGAGAATCTGAAGATGATCAGAGTACAGTGGACAATCTGAAGATTATCAGAGTATATTGGAGAATCTGAAGATGATCAGAGTACATTGGAGAATCTGAAGATGATCAGAGTAGAGTGGAGAATCGGAAGATGTTCAGAGTACATTGGAGAATCTGAAGACTGTCAGAGTAGAGTGGAGAATCGGAAGATGGTCAGAGTACAGTGGAGAATCTGAAGATGATCAGAGTACAGTGGAGAATCTGAAGATGATCAGAGTACATTGGAAAATCTGAAGATGATCAGAGTACATTGGAAAATCTGAAGATTATCAGAGTACATTGGAGAATCTGAAGATGATCAGAGTACAGTAGAAAAGTGGAGAATCTAAAGACTCAGAGTACAGTGGAAAATCTAAAGACTGTCAGAGTACAGTGGACAACCTGAAGGCGCTCATGGTACACTGGAGAACATGTTAAAGAGCTCTGCAAGCCCTCTATGTAAGGTGGAAAAATTGATGACACTCAGGGTACAGTGGAAAACTTGAACACATACAGGCTATAGTGCAGAACTGAAAAGGGCATTGAGAGTATAGTGGGGAATCTGAGTGGAAAATCTAATTGCATACAGAGTACAGTGGTAGACTTTGAAGATACACAGTGTACAGTACAAAGCTATGAATGAATACGGAGTACAGTGGAACACTTTGAAGGCACACAGAGTACAGTAACAGCTTTGAATTCATACAGAGTACAGTGAAACACTTTAAAGGTATACATAGTACAGCAGAACACTTTGGAGATACACAGTACAGTAAAACTATGAATGCATACAGTGTACAGTGAAACACTTTGAAGACATACAGAGTAGAGTGACAAGCTCGAAGGCATACAGAGTACAGTCACAGGTAAGCCTAGGGACATAAAGAGTACCATGGAACTCTTGCAGTCACAAGGTAGCGTGAAAACTTTGAAAGCATACAGATTATAGTAAAAAGTACAGCAGAACCGTTTGAAGACGTACAGAGTACAGCAGTACACTAACAAGTTTGAAGGCATATAGAGTACAGCAGCAACATTAAAGGCATACAGATTACTCTGAAGACTTTGAAAGTATACAGAATACACTAAAAACTTTGAAGGCATACGGAATACACTAAAAACTTTGAAAGCATGCAGGGTACACTAACATCTTTTAAAAAAAGGGTACAGCAGTACACTAACAACTTTGAAGGCATATAGAGTACACTAAAAACTTGGAAGGCATACAGAGTACACTAAAAACTCTGAAGACATACAGAGTACACTAAAAAAATAAAGGCATACAGAGTACACTAACAACTTTGAAGACATACAGAATACACTGACAACTTTGAAGGCATACAGAGTACACTTAAAACTTTAAAAGCATACAGAGTACACCAACAACTTTGAAGGCATACAGAGTACACTAAAAACTGAAGGCTTACAGAGTACACTAAAAACTAAAAAAAACTAAAGGCATACAGAGTACACAAAAACTATGAAGACATACAGAGTACACTACAAACTCTGAAGGCATACAGAGTACACTAAAAACTGAAGGCATACAGAGTACACTGAAAACTTTGAAGGCATACAGAGTACACTTAAAACTGAAGGTATACAGAGTACACTAAAAACTGTGAAGGCATACAGAGTACACTAAAAACTGTGAAGGCATACAGAGTACACTACAAACTGTGAAGGCATACAGAGTACACTAAAAACTAAAGGCATACAGAGTACACAAAAACTCTGAAGACATACAGAGTACACTACAAACTGTGAAGGCATACAGAGTAGACTTAAAACTGAAGGTATACAGAGTACACTAACAACTGTGAAGGCATACAGAGTACACTAACAACTTTGAAGGCATACCGGTACAGAGTACACTAAAAACTTAAGGCATACAGAGTACACTAAAAACTTTGAAGGCATACAGAGTACAGTCAAAACTTTGAAGGCATACAGAGTACTGTAGAAACTTTCAATTCTCGAAGGTGTACAGAGGGCATTGGAAAACATGATTCAGTTTTAGCCATGTAACATACAATTGTTCCCACAACTATTCATTATATCCATGCCAAATTTGAGATGTTTTAAAAGTTGGTAAACATGTTTGTCTCTGAGATGGTACAAGAAGGTAGGAAATCATTTGAGAGTTTTTCAAGAACAATTATGTCAAAATTCATGTGTAAAATTGTATAATTATTGAAATACCCTCTAAATTTTACAAAATGTTCAAAAAGTCAGTGTATGTTAAGTATTTCAAAACTTTTGTAATGTTTCACAAAACTTCTATCAACTGGAATATTCTACAACAGTTTCAGAAACATGTAGACCTATACACGTCAATGAATAATTTTGAACATGGCCATTTTTGTAAATCAGTAAATATTTCATGAATATTAGTATTGTTTCGGGGTTGTGCAGTGGTCCATTGGTAGAGTGTCCGCCTACCAATCACAAGGTCCGGAGTTCGATTCCCGGATCTGACACTGCATTGTTTCCTTAGACAAGAAACTTAATCCACATTGTCTCAGTCGACCCAGCTGAAACTGGGTACTGGTTCTCCAATTGTTGGAGTGTAATGACCTCCTAGCGCTGAAAAGCAGCTTGGGTTAACCAGGTTAATGGAAGCGCTCTGAGTCTACTCTTGGGTGGAGATACTGCGCTATAAAAAAAAATATCCATTATTATTATTATTATTATTACATGTACCAAACTCCTAGCAGTGCCTACTCTGCACTGCGCTCCAATACACCACTACATCCGGCTGAATGTTCCCACCAAAAAGGACATTTTTAAGGACTCGCTAACGTCTTTGATAGTCAAGTCGTACGGGTTGACGAGTTTAGCTTCGTATACAGAAAACATAGATGCTTATATGAGTAAACGAATCTCAATGTTCTTTGAAACTATAAGATTAACATAGGTGTATTTATGAAGGGGTTGCTTGGTCCCAACGTATAGGTCCATAGGTTCGGGTCAGGTCATATGTAGTACCTGGCCGGTGGCAGTGATACATCACTGTGTGGAGTGTCTGTACTATGTGTCTGTAGGTCAATACAAAACTACAAATACAAGAACTTTGTCAACATAATTATGCTTTCCTGAAAACTGCTGTCATAAACATACAGTTTCCTATATTTAGTTTACTATCAGGCTTTTAAAAATGAGTTGATAGTTTCAGAAGAGCATTTTGTAAACAATGTTGTTGAATCTTTATCATATCTATTCCTTTAGGCAAAACTTGAGACCGTATGACAAGACAGCTGAAAATCTTTTCGGTCACCAAGATGTGGATAGAGACGGGGAATTTTCGCTTCAGGAACTACTACTGTGGTTTGCAGGATATGATGCAAATTGTAAGTTTTATTTGGCTTCCCTCGTCGCCAGAATACGAGGGACATCATCCTCGAAATCCAGGGTATAATCATTCCGCCAACGTCCGTCATATACCCTGGAATCACTCCAATCAACGACGACTGTCTCGAGGCGGGCGTTTTGACCAATCAGTGGAGGTTCCATAGCGAAAGCTTGCGTTCAATTATGTTGCGCGTCTCTCCAAACACTCGGCGAAGTAAAGACATTATGTGTTCAAATTTGTCAAGAGTTACTTTTCGTCAGGAAATACGACATTTCATTGGTTGTCTATATTTAGCAGATTTGGACTTTCCATACTTGTAAACAAAACGACCATGGTGAAAAGGCGTGATTCCCGGGTATATGACGGACTTTGGCGGAGTCATTATGTCGTTGACTTCGAGGATGGCGGGACATAGGCTATATCCATTTCTTCAAGCTTCTTGGGTGTATTTTCTTTGTATTCGTACTTAATTTACATTACATAATATCTTGAATAGAGAATTATTTTTCTGTTTATTTGTTCATTCGTTCACTTATCAACTTATGTTCTCTAAAATGAAATATGAAACATGCACAAATATTCTACAATGTAAATAAATTTCAAGTTTCTTGTTCTATTGGGTTTAAACAGTTAATGGCGTCGTCTCGGAGGCAGAATTCCGGTCTGAAACGTCTCGTCTTAGCCCTAGCCTGTTTCCGTTGACGCATGCGCTGTATGTCATCTACGACAAAGACAAGGATGGCATCCTGACCAAATATGATTTTGAAGAACTATACAAAATCTGGGACGAGGACGGTAAGTTGTCATAAATACCTGTCCCAAACCAAAATATGTTTCTCAGATATAGTGTTGTCCTGGCATAAAAAAGCTCAACACCAATGACCTTCCCGAGAGCAACTGTGGTAAGTCAAGGTCATTAAAGCAGCTTCTCGGTTACTCTTGGAACTACTTGATATCTTCTGGTAAAAAGGACAATGGAATATCGAATGGAATCGATGTCTTGGAGTACTAATATCTCTGACTGTACAGCCAATTGCAGATTACCTACCATCCGGGCCACTAAGCTAAGTTTTTGTGAGGGGCCCCTTAGCCCTGTTTCACAAAGCGATCTTAGCGCTAAGTTGATTGTAAACTCTTAAAATCAACTTTTTAAATCACGTTTTAACCATCATTCCAGTTAACAAAACAATTGAATGCTGTACAACATGTCCTAAAATCACTTCTAGATTGTGTTGAGAAATATGAAGAAATGTTTGTCACATTGGTTTTAAAATAAACCGAGTCACTAAGATTGATCTTAACTAAGTTCGCTTTGTAAAACAGGACCCTGATCGTTGCGGCCCGTGCCCCTCGTTGAAAAGAATCCAGTGACGTTAAGTTACGTTAAATAACGTATGTTGTAATATTCCAGATGCCAAAAGAAATATATTTGCAAAAATACTTTAAAATCATGCAAAAATAGTCAACTGTACACTCAATAAAACCATTTTTTTCGTCTCAGGGCTCCCCTCCCGCCCGGGCTCCTAGGCTAAAGCATACTTAGCCTAATGGTTAATCCGCCACTGTGTACAGCTTGTACACAAGAACCCACCCTCT
The DNA here is from genome assembly GCA_031471655.1 of Diodora aspera. Taxonomy (NCBI): domain Eukaryota; kingdom Metazoa; phylum Mollusca; class Gastropoda; order Lepetellida; family Fissurellidae; genus Diodora; species Diodora aspera. The sequence goes on along the minus strand of JAUELE010261841.1, from coordinate 5,273 downwards.
AATATATGTTTGCCGGGGTTGACGTCCTTGGTTTTAGAGAAACATTTCTAGTGTTATTTGACTTTCGGCGATATTTCACATTATCAATAATAATGAAACTTCCATTTCCATGCTGCAATGTAAGGGCAGAAATTCAGCGATTGTAACGAACTTTCTTCTCCGTTAAAACCCCTACCCCTCCTCCTGAAAATAACACAAACTCATCTGTTGTATCACTCCATTTCAGAAAATAACGTGGTCAGCAAACACGAATTCGTACATTGGTGGACTATCGTAAGTTGTTTTAATGTAGTATGGCTCGCTTACAAAGTACGTCGTTTATTTTCTACCTCATTTGAAGTGTTAATGACGAATTGCAAAGATTCTATGATAACAGCGAGAGCAGTAGTTTTTAGACTTTGTGTGACAAGGTTCAGATCCATGCTCAATAAAATAATCAACAACACTTTACTTTCATTACTGATATGCATCAATTGTTTCAAGTTGCCAGACTGTTAACGAAACAGCAGTAAAATCTCTTTCGCTCTGGAAGGAAAACCTGGTCACGAAATACTGATCCAGTAACTCGATGCATTGGCATTGGATTTGAAACCAGCTTTAATAAGCCGAAGGTAACCCTGGCATATATATTGAAAGATACAATGATCGCTATTTGATAGATTACATTACAGCTTGCCCCAGTGTTTGACATGGTCAAATTCAAATCAGATCTAAAGACTCATTCTCCACTCTAGCATACAGGGTGTAACTGACTTTTTAATAATCTCGCACTCTACTTTGTACACAGCCTGCCTTACTTCTTAGCGCTTTAATCATGCATTACGCATGGATTTATGCGCTCTACAAGTGACATATTATTATTATTATTATAACATAAACAGAAGTCCAAGAGAGACGATACAAAGACATCAGGAGGCAACCTGAGAGAAACAAACACATTCTGTATGTGCAAGAGATATGTGTTGAAGAAAGCGTTGTTTTACCGTATAACATTCCATGTCGGCAGAAACTTTCGTTGAACAGTGAAACAAATGCGCACAGGGTTATAGAACAGTCTTAATATATACTGTGTTTTATATGTTTTGGTTGTCAGTATTGCCAGACATGAAGTATTCAAGTCTCTATACTGCAATTTCATGGAGAATAGCCTAAACTTCACAATTTATGGCTAGACCGGCGACTTCACTAATTCTGATAACCACGAGTTGGCTATGGTCATCCTTGACATCGACCGTTGGCGGAGTCATATATGTCCTGGATTTCGAGGATGGACTGTGGTCATTTATGTTTACTCACTTATTACAAGTATTTTTGATCTGTATACAGACACTGACCAGTCTTGACCACCTTCACCACCCGGATGTAACCTTTCCAGCCACAACACAGTCAACGTGAATAGTGTGATGTACTGCCACTCTAAATAAATGTCTTTTGTGGGAAACCTTTCGTGGACATTGTATATCAAAAGCGAAAGTAGCATCAAGGAGATCATCATCATCATCATCATCATACCATTTCTTGAGCATAACCAGTATGCATAAACGAAAAGAACATGTTCCATGTTCCATAAATATTCTGGGGGACTATTCAGCGTTTTAGGTTTGTCGACTATGGCGCAGTTGAACTGACGACGACTAGCTGGAACTGGCAGCTTATATCGACTTCGACTCGAGATGACGGCCATCAAACGCAACTGCCCGGATACAATAATATGTTGTAGCTTGAAGTCGCAAGAGCGATTGTGTCGTTTGCGTCCAACTGGGTACAGTCGGCAACTGATCACATGTGCGACTCGCAGGATACAGTCGGCAGCTAGTCCCCGACAATCGTAAATCGCACAAGCGCCGAGCCGATGCCGATCAGTCCCCCATCAGTCAGTTGCTGCCAATTCCTGGTCCACTCAAGGTCGACAAAGCTAGGCTGTAGACCGCCGTCTTGGATATGCAACTACGCTAGTCGGCATGCGACAGTCCGCACCGGGGCTTGATTGAAGTGTAAGCACAGTGAAAGTGCGGGTACTAGAGTAGAACCACTTTAAAATTGTGTTTCTTTGGGCAGACCACCTACCATTGACATCTTGTGATTGAAGAACTCGAGTCAAACTTTCGACGTGAAACTCGGAAGAATCCTAACCAGAGTTTCCATTGATGACAAAGATGCCAAATCTTTACAAGCGTAAAACCAGCACAAAGAAATGTCACAATGTTCATCATTTTCCGCTACGTTACTACACTTTTTAAGATGAACAGCTATGGCTACTGGACATGTCTTTTAATTCTGAAAACCGATGTGTTATGACTGTTTACAGAAAAATGTTCCTTAATTCGTTAGTAGTGTATAATATAATGTATGATTACTGCTGAAAATGGAATATTGTGAAAACTTATCACAACTTCGAGTTGGGAGAAAGAATTTTAAATCCTTGAAGCTAGATGTTGCTTGACATATTAAAGGAAGAAGTCCGTTCTAGAGAAACAATTGTTAATCATCACACTTGAAGTTACTGTATTTGTCTTCGAGAAAACAATATATGTTTTGAACAGACTTAGTTCCTACGGCGCTGTTGAAGATGAACCGACTCTAAAGCCCCCAGTAGCGACACCGTCCTCTAGAAAAAACAAAGCTCCAGTTAGATTCTTGTCAAACCAATTAAGGAGAGAACAGTTGCCTTCACGGTCCCCTTTCAGGCTCTGTCTGTGTGGCTCTTGCATACTGTCTCTTGCTATGACTGAAAGACTGCCTTATGTAATGTGTTTACTGAACTAACAAACCACAAACAATAGATCACTTTAGACGTTATTTACATCAAGCAACAACAAAAACTTTTTTATTCTGATACATTTCGCATCCTCCTTTCTGTCATACAGCTGCCTCATCGTGGCTGGCCTTTATTTTACTTCATACAAATTCAATTTTCTCTTTAAGTAAGTATTGCGTTACTGTTGTTTCTTCAAACCAGTTCAATCTAGCCAAACTGCAACTAAACTGCATCCATAAGGCCAACTCAAGACCAGTTGAATAGCATATGCGTCTCATGAGATCAACATAACACCCTCTGTGGCAATCCAAATCAAGCGTAACACTTCAAGCAATGTCTGTGTTCAACACACCTCTATCATTGACCACACATGCTGTAGCAGCAGCTTCTACGAAATTATGTTTTTTAAACAGGTCGGTAGGAACAAGGGGCTGGGAAGGGTGGTGGCTTAGCTCCCATTTAGCTCCCAAGCTGTATTGCATCTGTGCTAGTTTGGGAAAGCCACAACAGCAGTAGCAGTGCTTACATCAGATTTGTGGTGGAAGTAATAACTCTAAAGATTCCGGGAGCGACACGGTCTTTTTAGAATACATGTAAATAAAACTCCAGATAGATTTACACATGACCCGATATTTGCCAAAGCAAATCAACAGCAAACGACTGTCTTTATGGCCGCTTTCAGGCTCTACCTGTGTCTCTTGCTGTGACTGAAAGACGCCTTACGCAATGGGTTTACTGAACCAACAAACCAGACGACTAAGATTTCTTCAGTCATTACTGTTGTTTATCATACACAAACAAATTTGAAACAATAGGTCACTTTAGACGTTAGTTACATCAAACAACAACAAAACAAATTTCTGTGTGATACATGCAAAAAACAATACTGACATTTGTTTCAAAACAAAACAACAATCCTATGATTAAACAATTTCTGGAATGTGTTTCTGGAATTGCAGTGGGAGATGATATCTTGTGTTGTCCAAGAATTATATTGAATCAGAAAAGTGGCCAGTTCAGTCATGCATATAGTTCACAATCCTTCATCTCCGACCTAGTTGGACTCCATAGGAAAGACGGCACTTATCAAACCGTGCGTGGTGTACAGTACATGTCCGACATAGCTTCTGGAACTCTGTTTGTAGGATTTGAGAGCAAGGCCGCCTGTTCACGAAGCTATTCTAAAACTGATTCGAACGACTTGCACAGACGTTGACACGTCATGGGATCAGGAAAGACCAACTCACGAAACGTAATATATCTGTCCTAGTCTTAACATCTGTTTGACACTTTTCTTAATATTTGTCCTAAGTTAGAATATCCTTTCTTCAGGACAGTTTCGAGAAAAAAAACAAAGGCAAATGTTCCAGAAATTAGGATATCCTTTCTTTAGGACAGTTTGGAGAATAAACAGAGGCATTATGATAAAAGAGATTGGAAAAAAAGTTGAAATATCCCTTCTTCAGGATAGTTTGAAGAATAAACAAAGAAAAGTTCCCAGAGGTTTGGATAAAGGTCACAGTGGATATCCTTTCGTCAGGAGAGTTTCAAGAATTGTCACAGGCAAATGTCCTAGAGATTAGGATAAATGTTATGAGATTCTTTCTTGAGGACAGTTTCGAGAATTGGCAAAGGCAAGTGTTCTAGAGATTAGGATAAAGATTAGGATATATTTCTTTAGGACAGTTTCGAGAATTGTCAGAGGCAAGTGTACTAGAGAATAGGATAAAAGTTAGAATATCCTTTCTTGAGGAGAGTTTCGAGAATAAACAAAGGCAAGTGTCCTAGAGTTTAGGATAAAGGTTAGAATGATGTATCTTTAGGACAGTTTCGAGAATAAATAGCGGCAGTGTCCTAGAGTTTGCGATAAAGGTTTGGATATCCTTTCTTTAGAACAGTTTCGAAAATTGTCAAAGGCAAGTCACCTCGAAATTAGGATAAAGGTTATGATATTATTTTCTTACGACAGTTTCGAGAATAAACAAAGGCAAGTGTCCTAAAGATTAGGATACCCTTTCTTTAGGACAATTTCGAGAATAAACAAAGGCAAGTGTCCTAAAGATTAGGATAAAGGTTAGAATATCCTAGCCTCAGGATAGCTTGATGAACAGGGTACCAGTTGATTACCCGACGTCCCACGCACAAAGACATAATTAAGCGAAAGTGAGAGCCTTGAATCCAGCCCCAGCAATGGCTCCTACAACCTTGATCGTAGTATCTGCGAACCAGTTATACACTCGCCGAAATCCGTCCTTTAGCTTGAGTCGAAATCCTCTCCCCACGCAGCTCGAGTGCACCTTATTTTGGCTGTCAAGGCAGACGACATACTTGTTGCATCTTCTGCCTGAATAGAATTTGATTAAGATCTCCATTCCATGCACGGACATTTCGGCATCTCTCCAGACCCACTCGGGTTCCTCACTCAAAAGAGTGTAACAGCATTGGACTATTTGTCGGTCCTTGTCAAGTAGCCGGCCTCTATGACTGTGAATGAACTTACTCACATCGCTGTGGT
>JAUELE010261840.1:0-29234 GCA_031471655.1 Diodora aspera | reverse complement strand
CTTCCCAAACCCAACAGAGAGCAGAAGAGCGTAACTGAAGTTGGATCATAACCTACAACAGTAGGCCTACTTCCAAAACCCAACGGAGGGCAGCAAGGATGCTTTTGAGGGTTGCAGGATGGCTTTATGTTTTTGCCCAGAAGGTCAACAGGCCAAACAATTCTGTTCATGGTCATGTTCCGAGTAACAGCATGTTTGGGAAATTCTGGGCTACTATGGTGAACTTAAAACTTATGAGTCCCAGGAACTCCCTAACAATGTCATCAGCTGACTTTGGTGAAATCAAAGTCACGACTGCTAGACCATGGCCGGTTCCACTAAATCATATCAGTTACAATCAAGCTGCTCCATCAATTTATGAATCAGCATCACAACAAATGATTCCTGTCCCAAAAACGATCTCAGGGCAGTCTTAGAACTTCAACTTTGCTCATGATAGATGTAGCTCATGCTAAAAAGTGGATCTTGAAAGCTTCCAATCATGAGTGCCGTATTAAGAAACAGGGCTTTGGAAAATACTGTGATGCCACCCTACTGTTTTAGTTGTTTAGATGTATCAAAGATAAACAAATTGGCTTTGGTTCTCACACACAGCATGTACTCAACACATTACCAATATGTAACTTACACTACATATATTAAGTGTCAATGTCATTATTGAAAAGTCATGATGGAGAGAATGAAACTAAGACACCAGCAGTGAAACAATTAGTAACAGAAATCTGAACTTTAAAATTTGTAATTTTGTTTTTAAATTTTAAAGTTCTTAATTTTTGCAATCCATTGACAATAAAGTCATATCCTTTTCAAACCAAATGATACTACTCACAAACACAGACAGGAGGAGTATCCCATATGGATGTGCTGGACGATGAGATTGTAGCACGACAGGTGATCTGACCTGTGTGTGTACCATCAAACAAGTAGCCCACATCACATTGATAGCTGTTGATGGTACCCACAGGCACATACTCCCCCGTGACACTTGCTGTAGCATAGGGCACCATAGGTGGGGTACTACACACTGGAACATACAGAAAATACTCTTTATTTTAAAGTCTCTTCATTTAACAGTTCTTGCTGAAACGCTTACTGATATTACGTGCTCTTAAACCCTGATATTTTGAACTAGGAGCAAATTTAACAAGTCCCTGTTCTATATTATAATACATGTACATGTATTTGCATACAAATGAGTGTTAGATTTTAAATTGATTCCTGAATCAATCTTCATCTTGCTTCAGGCAGTGGTAAATATTAACAACACAAGTTTCACTGCATGAAGTCGTCCAGACTCCACCCACCCGTTCCTCACATCAAGTCATCTAGATTCCCCCTCCTGTCCCTCTCAATGGTATAGTTCTTTCTTTCTCCTAAAAACTATCTTATTTACTATCTCCACAAGACAAAAGCCTGTCTGTGTATCCAACACCCCCCTTCCAATTTGAAATAGTGATTGATCTACTTTGAGCCCCACCAAGAAGGCATTGCCTCCTTGCAGACTTTTTTCTTTGAGAGCAAGTTTTCTAATGACAGTACGTCCATGTACAGTTCTGATTTAATTGTTTAGTCATTTTCTGTCATCAGTGGAATCAGGGAAAAATGGGGAAACTTGAAAAATGTACTGCAGACATGAAATAGCAGAAAGTAAATTTGATTAAGTATTTCCTGAAACCAAAGAAAGTGATGTGAAAGGTGCACATCGAATAAAAAGATAGTTCATAAAAGGGATTGATAGAAGGGAAAGTGAAAGCAAAAGATTCCCATTTTAGTGGCCTTGTACGACAAGCATTAGGTTACTGGGGCCCTATTCCATCTAAGTGACACCACGTCACTCTCCGGAAGCCCCACGGGGTGAAAGAATAAGATGAATAACAATATACTTACATTTGGGGTTGGCACAAATATAGTTGAGGGGAATCTCCGAGGTACAAACCTCTCTGACCCACGTTCCTTGCATGCTCAGGTATACACAGGTTTCATTGATTGATAGAGAACTCCCAGAAACTCGGAAGTTGGTGAAATCGTTGGAAATATCAATCACTGAACCATCAGCCCACTGTAACTGTCCTTCCCGGCCATGCAGACTGATCCACTTATTAGCTCGAACTCTGTACATGTCAAACACATTTATCTTATTATTCATAGGTGTAGGATGCTGTTTCTCTCCACACACGCATGCACACACCCACCCATTCACACCCACACACACCTGATCATGCCATTCAAACCTTCAGAATTGTGGGCAGGTGCTTTACCCAATGAACTACCCTGCTAAACCTGGATGTCTGAGTTAGGAGTGATCCAATCTACAGTGCACAGTGGTTATTCCATGTCACATTCGGCACTATCTCCAAAAGGCTTCACTCTCAATATTTAAAAATAAAAATTAGTTCAAAATTTTTCACTATTCAACATAAAGGAGAGCAGGTTTCTTTAGTATGTTGGGGGGAGGGCGGGGGGGGGGGAATTTGTCCATAAAATGGCTCCCCCCTTCCAAATAAATATGTGCCCCTTCTATTTTCAAAACACCCCTTTATGAAAGTGTAGCCGACTCACCCAAGAAGGAGCAGAAAGTCGTTGAGTTCTTGATCATACACTGATGCCAGTGTTCCACCCATCTTCACACACTGCTGATCCGGTGTCAACTCCGAGCCGGTCACACCAGAGAACATCTTGTAGCATTTGTCACCATACCCACGCCAGTCATCTGTACAACCAGGCAGCTCTACAGACAGCAAAGAATGACATAAATAGATGAGCTTTTATTGGATTCAATACATTTTGAAAACTTAACTCCAAAAGTCTATCCACAGTTGCAGAATTTTTGGTCTTCCACTGTCCATTTACAAAGAGTTAAACTCTTTGTAAATGGACAGTGGAAGACCAAAAATTGAGATATTTGATAACTCTCTTTAAAACTATTGTCTCTAACTAACTTATATCATGAAACAACAGCACTGTTTCATATTAAAACTATCAGTCACTGGAATTTTTAAATACTAACTACTGCCCATTTTCGTGTATTTTCCTTTCATGTATAAAATAATAATTTGTTGAACATGTGTTTTGTTAGACATCTAATTGTTGTCATGAACATTTGAATCAAACGTAATGTAAAATATGTTTCTAACAACAATTCCATAAGAGGGAATGAACAAATCTAACTTTCTTTCTGCAAATATTTCTTTAAAAAATATGTCAGCTCTATTATACATGGTCCGCTGTTTTTATTGACCTCAACATCAAATACTTTTCATTTTAAACATTTCAAACATTAAAGGATGTAACTGTACTTTCAAACAGTATTTAACTCAGTTGTGTCTAGTAGACTTAAGGGCTGTCCTAAAACTTTTGTCAAGACCCTAAGGCTGTAACGTTCCTTAAATATAAGTAAAATCAGAGGCAGGTTATTATTCCTGGAACTATATTGCCTCTCCAAACCTGAGGCAGGTTATTATTCCTGGAACTATATTGCCTCTCCAAACCTGCGGCAGGGCCAAGCAGAGATGGCTATCATGTATGTTAGACTGAGATGTTCAGTTTTCTATGCCTTGACTCAGGGTCTTGACAAAAGTCTGAGGCAGGGCCAAGCAGAGATGGCTATCATGTATGTTAGAGTGAGATGTTCAGTTTTCTATGCCTTGACTCAGGGTCTTGACAAAAAGTCTGGGATGGCCTATGACATTCCATGTTACTACCTGCTTCACAGGACGTGGCATAGCTGTTGTCCTGTCCATTCTGATACAGAGGCATCAGACATTCACACTTGTCTGCACCTGTGCATACGGACACGTTGAAGCACAGGTCATCTCGCGATTTACAGCTAGTTCCACCAACTGGCTGAACTGTAAGAGAAAATACTGAGTGAGTGATTTGTGGTTTTCAACAGTCTTTCAGACACATCAACCATGGTCTCACCAACATCACGTCGGTGTCGGAGCTCCTGTCTCTCCCGGTAAAGAGGAAATAGGGATGTGCAACTGGCTTTGACTTCATTGACATGAAAACAGAATAATCTTGAATGTGGGTTGGTCAGTGATTGAAGGAAGGATTAGTGAGTGACTTAGAATCTGGTTTAGAGTGGGTGATGATGGAAGTTGGAAGGATGGGTGAGGGCATTACGTTGAAGAACTAGTAAGTAACCGGCAGAAAGATGCATAAGTACCCTAGTCAATAGAAAGATGAGTAAATTTAGAAAAAGGGACATAACTATTAAGGTCAGTGGGTAGGTGAGTGAAGCATTACTCCTACTAAAATAATGCTGTCCTAATTTGCCATCCTGGACCTTTCTGAAATGCATACCAAAAACTACTGCACCAAAAAAGTAGAGTATATTGGTAATCATCAAGTCAAATCCACCCTCCACTCTCAATGAGTAAGTGAGTGATTCGGGGTTTTACATGGTTTTGGGCACCATGGTCTCACCAAGATCCCGTCTATCCGGGCTGAAAGAATGTGCTCGTATGGGACTCAAATCACAACTGCCAAGACTGGCAGATCGCTGGGCCGATGTGTTAACTACTGCGCCATACGGCGCCCCTCCGCTGTCAGATCGGTGGGGCGAAGTGTTAACTACTGCACCATACGGCGCCCCTCCGCTGTCCGCTCGGTGGGGCGAAGTGTTAACTACTGCACCATACGGCGCCCCTCCACTTTCAATGAACTTGGTGTTGCTCCCATCGATGAATGGAACAGAATGAGTCAAGGTGACATTAGTCAACTAATGAAAAGCATAGCATGAAGAATGTGAGCAGGTCTTGCCAAAACGGGTGGTTTTACCTGATACTCGGGAGGTTGGCTGCAAAAGGCAAACTTCTGACTGGATCTCTGACCTATCTACCGACTTAACGCATCACCAACTGATCATTTCAGAAACCATTACACCTGACTGCCTACTCCCAGGAAGATGTGGTCAATCATTTCCATTTGCCAATCACCAGTTATATCACTAGTTTCTGCAAACAGGAAACTTCCTCCAAGATAATACATGTAAGTAAATACACAAGATTCTTAACACAGCTTTATTCAACGCTGGCATGACATCAACACAAGGGAGATAGCCCAGGTGTGTAACTAGCGTACCACTAAACAACTAACTACAATGGGGGATACCATGTAGATCAGATAATCACCAACATTCTTTTTATGAGTATGTCAAAATAATGAGCAGAAAGTCGACTCACTTAAATCACATGTGGCGTTGTGCCAGCCACTGACGCCAGTCTCTCTGTATGTGTCAAACGGACATTGACACACATCGTCAACACATTCTGCGACACTGTTACAAGGGTCGTCTCCACTGTCATACAGAGAACATCCTGTAGAGCCCACACTGTACACTGAAACAAGAACACATAAACACTTATCACTAGCTTAATGTCATTAAAAGAAAACTTGTTTCATCACGTTTGTAACATTCCAAACATTTAATTACATCATTATTCTTTCCTTAAACTGTTTGTGACGTCCCAAAAAGTATGTCACATCCGTCTTCCAGTTTTAAGTTTCTTAAACTAGAATAAAGCATGTAAAAATAATAAGTATCTGTCCACAATGAAAGCATACATGTCATACCTCCTGATTCAGGTGGGACACTCCTGATTTTCACCCCTATCTCCCTCCTCCTCTCCGGTCAGTTTACTAAATCTCACAATGTTTCATCAAATTGTTTCTAAACTCTTTTTGTAGATGTCTATGGTTCAACGGTTTTAAAAAACCTCCTCCTTTGGAACCTTAAACTCCACATTTTTCAAGCTGGATGGTATGGCAGGTACGAGTTACATCAGGTATGTGAAAGCAGGATATCAATCATAAGTAATAGTGGAATGCCTGTGGGTGTTTTACTGACTTTTGATGTTTAATGTTAATATCAGATAAGCAACAAGGACTCATCATACAGCATCATAAGTCTTAATTCTCATCTTATACTCTGTAGTCTCTGTGTATTAAACCTGTATCATTACTTGTAATAACACACCCTTTCATGACTTTCCCTCCATATCTTTGGCTACCACATAGATGTACGTAACTACCTAAAACACAACTCTCTTGCCTGAAATGACACCTTATCCATTTTCTCACCTCATCCTCCCAGGTCTAATTCGGTATACAGGCCTTCCCCCTCAACTGTAATATGAACTTACAGACCTGTAATACAATCCTCCTACCTGCACTGAGATCACCTCCTAAATTTTTATCTTACAAACTGACCTGTAATATAGATTTACTAATCAGTAATATCACTCCTTTACCTGCACTGAAACCTTCTACCATCTTTTTCATCATCTGAACCTACCTGTAATATAGACTTATCCATATGTAACATCACTTTCCTACCTGTAATATAGACTTACCCATCTATAACATCAGTCTCCTACCTGTAATATAGGCTTATCCATCTATAACATCAATCTCCTACCTGTACTACAGACTTACCCATATAACATCATTCTCCTACCTGTAATATAGACTTACCCATCTATAACATCAGTCTCCTACCTGTACTACAGACTTATCCATCTATAACATCACTCTCCTACCTGTACTACAGACTTACCCATCTAAAACATCATTCTCCTACCTGTACTACAGACTTGCCCATCTATAACATCATTCTCCTACCTGTAATATAGACTTACCCGTCTATAACATCAATCTCCTACCTGTACTATAGACTTATCCATCTATAACATCACTCTCATACCTGTAATTAATATACTTACCTTTTGTTTCACACAAGAATGGATGCTCCTCCTCACAGTAGTTGTCACTGTAGTAATGTCGATCAGCGTAAATGTTATCAAACTGTTTGCTCAGCTCTATGCAGTCCTGATCGCGAATCACATCATTCTGCTGAGTAAATACTGTGGGTTCCAACGCATACCAGTCCAACACCGCAATGTCTGTGAATGGATGCTGGCGCCAGCGGTACCAGTTTTGCTGCCAAAAGAAGAATCAAATACAGCCCCTTGATGACAACTGATCAAAAACAAAAGTGTTACATACCAGTACTATGAATTATAAGCAGCTTTGTTTTTAATAGATTTGTGCATATTTGTGTAGATATTTGATATATGAATTATAAACTGCTGTTTGTTGAGAGATTGTGTTCTCTTATAGTATGCGTTATTGACTGCTATTCTTACACATCATGGTCGTTGATAATGAGGAACACATGCATGTTCTAGGACAAACTTCAGTGAAGGTGTTGCTGAACATCTCCCGCACATTTATACAATGCTTCTCATTACAAAAACTGGTTAACAGAGTGTGTTGCCACAAAATTTCCATACACAAGGAGGCCCAAGGTCTTCCTGGGTAGGACTCGGCTTAACTCTTTCCATACAGTCTCCCTACTGATTTTGCCTCATGACATAAGTGTGTTTGTCAGTGCCAGTCTTGGCCTATAATTTTATTCACACTTCTCTAGCTATCCAGTAGAGACAAGCTTTAATTTTCCCTTGTCAGAGATCAACCATCCTTGAAATCCATGGTAATGACTCTGCCAACAGCTCCCTCGGATGCCAAGGATTTACTCCTGTTAAAGACAGTCATTTTGTGTGTATGGAAAGTCCAAATCTGCTAAATGTTGACAATCAATGAAATTTCACATAAATTGCAGGAGAGGAATTAGCAAGAAAAGTAACTGATAAATCCAAACACATAATGTCTAAGTTACATCGCCGAGTGCTAGGAGAGATGTGCAACATGATTGGATGCAAGCCTTTGCTGTTAAAGCCTCACCGACCTGGAGATGATCGTTCAAAATACGTATGAATCCAGGGCATCTGAGGGAGCCATTAGTGGCATCATATGCCCTGGAGGAATGGAGATCCATATGCCCTGGGTGAATGGAGATCCATATGCCCTGGGAGAATGGAGATCCATATGCCCTGGGTGAATGGAGATACATATGCCCTGGGAGAATGGAGATCCATATGCCCTGGGTGAAAGGAGATCCATATGCCCTGGGAGAATGGAGATCCATATGCCCTGGGTGAATGGAGATCCATATGCCCTGGAGAATGGAGATCCATATGCCCTGGGAGAATAGAGATCCATATGCCCTGGGAGAATAGAGATCCATATGCCCTGGGAGAATGGAGATCCATATGCCCTGGGTGAATGGAGATCCATATGCCCTGGGTGAATGGAGATCCATATGCCCTGGGTAAATGGAGATCAACCTGCTGGAAAGGGAACTTAAAGTATACTCAAGAAAAAGACAATATTAAAAGTGCCTATCATATCTTAAAACACTGACCAGTCCGATATCATTGCCTCCTGTCCATACTACAAGGTTTTTATCAAAGTCCAGGAAGTTGACCAGGAACTGTCTCTCTGACTGGCTGTTGATCTCCACCAAGTAGCCGTTGAGGTCCTCACACTCCTCCGCAGCCACTGCCCAGTTCAGATTCTGTTGGACAGCCATGTAGCAGCTGGTACCATGGCGAAGCCACTGATCTGGGCAAGCCGGTCCATCTGAAGTGAGGCAAGAACACACAAACTACTACAGTTAAATCTTTTTTAATTTTTTCAGATTCTCTGGGCCTTAAAATATTTTTGTACAATCTGGCACATATGCATAAAGACACCTGTATCAGTTGGAGAAATTAAACCTGAGGTGTTTAATCAGACAGTAAATAAATCAGTGAGTTTTATCACTGGCAAATATTCTAAACTCATATCTAAATCCACTGAGAGTAACAGCTAATGCTCATGAGGGTAAACTAGTACCTTGGGTACATTTGTAATAGCCTTAAACTCTTTAGTCCAAATTTAGTACCCAAGGTACGATGGTTTTACATACAGATTACACCTGCACAAGTAATAAAAGTTCATGGCCATTTACTTTTATTAAACTTCATCACTTATTTTTGTTTAACTTTACAAGCACATATGAAAGGGATTTGTTTGTCCACAAGTCCTCCATTCTATATATATTATCAACAAAAATGTTTCACCATGCACAGGGGTTGAAAGAATCCTCATGAAAACTATTTGGCCATACACCAGCACAAAACAGACTTTTTCCACCATCACAGCTCATTCATGTTTCTATTAGCCAGTTAATGTTTTGCAGTTTGGTTTTCAGAATCAGGTTTTCTTAAGGGATTATAATATTGAAGAACCCCCAAAACTCTGTACAACATAGCTAACTGTTCAAAGTACGCAACACTGCCTTTAAGGCTGGTATCTTTCTTCTCACCTGGGATACACACAGGTAGAAGAGACCAGAGCGTATTGTTCAGACATGTTACAGTTTCAGCAGTGCCAGAATGATAGTTCACATCACACACGTAGGTCACATTCCCATTTGGTCCAGCAGACACACTGCCAGCAGCGACAGATGTCAAAGGAGAGCAGCCTGGTACAACAGATTAACAACAGATTAATAAATATCAAATTACGGATTAAATGTGTACAACACTGAGCTTCTTAACTGGAAAAAATTGGAGGGGGGCTCTACCCTCAATGTCCACCAGTAGACATTTCATCAAAGTAAACTGGAAGCAAGAAGCAAGTTAGATCGAGGGTTTGATCTAGGCTAGCGGTGCTGTGGATACTTGGATAAGATGCTTAACTCCACTTGTCTCAGTCGGCCCCGTCTGAAAATGAGTATTGGTGCTGCTTGGTGGCAACAACCACCCATAAGGGTGGAATAGGAATTTCCATATGTACTTGGATAATAAAGTGTTATTATTACTATTATTGGTTACTTTAATAGTATCTTCAGAAAATGACAAATACCACACCAATAGTCTTTGCCCTGTTTGTTAACCTACCTTCCCTTTAGAAGATCAGATGCCAATAAAGGCAGTAGCTATAAACCACTGTGCAAACTTGGGCCCATCTACCTTCAGAACTTCTACTCTTACATAGCCCTGAGTGAAGATGTTATGGAAGTACAGACAGACCCCATTCCTATGTTCCCTTTCCACGTCGTGACTGGGGACAATAAAACTGAAGAAGTATACACCTGAACTGAGGTTGTAGGTTATAGGGGTTACAAATGTCAGATACCTGATCGAGTCCAATAGTCCATGGCAAGTGGGGGGGCAGGAGATGCTGTGCTGTTGAACAGTCGACAGGTATGATTGGTGTACCCAAAGGATGTACATTCTGGAAGACTGAGACACTCAGCTCCGCACCAGTCTGAGGTCTTTGTCCACATCACCACCATTGCCTCCAGAGACACCTCCGTGTTAGCTTCCAGTGTTGCTCGAACAGGGACTAATGGGAGGAAAATAGGCAATGAATCTTGATGATAATAAAGAAAAGACAACCATACAACCTGTATATTCGTGATGCTAATGACAACAGCCCATACAGACTTAAGTGGCAAAATGGAGTGGTAGGGTCGAGCTAGATTTTCAAGTCCCTGTGCCCTGTTTCATACTGATATCCCTTTAATTAGCCTGCCAGCCACAGTCTAGCATAGGCAGGTCCAATGGGGTGGGATGGAGGGTGCAGCTAAATGCTATATAAAACTGCGTTAATTAACACCCACTTTCTTTCTCAGATTACATCATGCACCCCACTTTTCCAAAACCCTGGATCCGCCTATGCCCAAGTGGCAGCATGGATGGAGAGGGTAACACATTGTCGATATATAGCCTATAAACCGAGACTGATTAGGACTTAGGGACTTGGCAAAAGTCTAGCGTGGAGCATGTAGCCGCCAATGAATCTGAATATCTTGGGTTGGAATCCTGCTTGGCACTGCACGATCTCTGATGTAGCCACTCTTGCAATGGATCGTGACATCACCCTAGATTGGTCATTACAAGCAGAACCAATCTAATACGACAGTCAGTCACATCTTTGAAGAATGTACATTTGCATAATGATGCACAAAACATTTATTTCTTGTAGAGATATGACTAATATTCCCAATTTAACCAGCAAATACCAGAAAATACAGATGCTGTAAGGTTTTGCAATGCTTACCATTATATCTGGCACAGAGAGTTGGCTGACTTGATACACATTTGGTTTTTAACAGCTTCACTCCTGCCCTGGATATTTCCATCCTGACACAGTTGCCAACTCCATGGGACACCACACCTTTCTTCCAAGGGAGGTAATCATACTCAAGTCCATCAAATTCAGCAACCCCATTGTCAACAACTTGGGTTCCATCCACTTCCAGACTTGTCCAATATATTGACGCTATAAAGAGAGATTTCATTGCTCTAGTTAGATATCATCACAGTTTCTGAATAAATAAAGCATTGGTAATACTCTTTCTGTCAAACAGTACAGGCTGTTTGTCTACTACCCCGGGGCCGTGAAGAAAGTGGCAAGAAAAAGCAAGTACTTGACTTTATATACTCTTGCAAAACAGAAAAAAACATCTTTTATTCATAATAATGGGATCTATTCACTATGCAGACAATTACAGAGTAGGCCTACTTTATGTGCTGGGTTCAGTTTAACAGGATATTTTTTGTTCTGGTTCGCATCGCATTTTGCTAGTCAGTTTCAGCTTATTGCTAACCAATTTCAGCTGATTGCTAACCAATTTCAGCTGATTGCTAACCAATTTCAGCTGATTGCTTACCAATTGCTCATAAAATGGCTTACAATTTACACCAAATGCTAATCATTTTCATCCGAATGTGTGAAACTGCTAATACTAATTTTATAGAGTCATAGTTGTGGTTATAATTGACTGTCAGAATATTGGGTCTGTACCCATAACAATAGTTCAGACACTTTGGTAATTTTAATACACTTCTTATTTACCAGTCTATAGTTCGGCATTAAAATCATTTGAATCCTTACTTGTAATTTCAGCAATTGTTTTTGCTACCTATTCTGTTATTATTTCAATCTCCAAAGGCAAAGGACTATGGACAAAATGAATGTTATATAATGAAATTCAGAATAAATATTTTGTTGTTAATGTTTGCCTGTAGTATTTCAGTATTTGTACTGATGGTTAACTAAACACAACATTTATAATTCCCAAAGCCTCTCTCTCCCCCCCCCCCCCACCCCACCCACACACACACACCAGCTTGGGGCAAAATTTCTCAGAATTCTCGCAACAATGCCCCAAAATCCGGGCAACAGAGGAGTGCCAACATTTGTGGGATTTTTTATTCTTTTTTTTTTGCTTTTCGATTTTTCGGGCAAGGTGGTCACTGCCCTCTAACTCCGAGGGTGCCTATGCACCTATCTTTACAAAACAAAGTCAGCCCTTGCCTACCTTCAAGTTTTTGTCGCCACGTGTAGAATTGAGTCAGAGCACTATCCCAAGCATGAGTGACAGGAGCCAGGAGATTGCCTCCCTCTCTCTTGCAGGCCTTGTCTGCCAGGCTGTACGACAAACTCTCAACAATATCCGACAGGGAGAACCCCAGATTTGATGACCATCCTAAAAAAAACAAGAAGAAACCGTTGTAATTCAACTCAAATTCAGTGAGGTCCTGTTAGAGCAAAGGTTCAGAACATCATAATGTCTAACTTGCATTATACTTCAGTGCCATAATTATATCCCTGGCCCTTTTGGTGACCTCAGTACTAATTGATCTGCCAGATGTGACCAAACTGCTTAAAATGAGAGTTGCATGCAAAACAGTTTACAGAACTGAGAGCCTTACACCTTTATTGATACCAAATATATTTTAACATACCTACTTTATTAAAAGTTATATTAGAGAGCGACCCCTGCCTTGTGCTTAGACACCAAACTTAGTCTCTGATGGTCTCAGTGTGTCAGTCAGCTGAGGAGGTGATTGAGTGATTGATTGTGCAGCGTAAATTGTTCATAGTGAGTCAAATTGGGTGATAGTAAGGAACTTTACCTCTCTGACATACAGTCGCTGGGTCTCTGTTGCTCCCTATCTGCTCATGATAGGGATATACACATCTGCAGGCATCATACAAGCATTTGGATCGCCCCTTGCACCAGCTGCTAGCAGGGCATGGTGCATCTTTCACATGTAATCCTGAAAGTTTAAACATTGTTATCAAGTGATTGCAATGTTGGATATGCATGAACATTGTTTTTCAAATTTCAACATAAATTCATGTAAATGTATGTAGCTGGGAAACATCTGAAATATTCAGTGAAACATCAATAACTTAGTTATGTAAAACATTTTGTTGAAAGTTTTGATATGGATCATTCACAATTTCAACAAAGACTCTCCCTCTGTCTGTGTCTCCCTCTGTGTCTCTATGTGTGTCTCTCTTGCTTTGTCTCCCCAACCTATTGTCAGGTCTATAGTTCAATGACCCATTACTCCAGCAGCACAGTACTTCAATGGTCCACAACTTTTCCACAATTCAATTTGATGATATTTTGCCAGAAAGAGTTGTAAGGAGAGGCAGGAGCAGATCCAGGATTTTGGAAAGGGGAGGGGGGGGGGGTCCAACATGCAAACTTTCAGTCCCATCCGGGGTTCGAGAACTCTTTACTGTACAATTTTCTGTATTTGATTTTCAAAAGGGAGGGGATCCAGACCCCCTGGGATCCACCCCCTGGATCTGCCGCTGGAGGGGCACTACAAGAGAGTTCTCCAAGTAAATCCTGCATTTACGGAATGGTATTTTGTTATGTTGGCACCAGATGATCAATAATGTGTCGCTGTTCCTTCTTCCTCCCCTTCACTCTCTTCAAGTAATGAAAGCATGTGTACTTACTTCCAATCTGGCAGATATAATGGGACTCTTCCCTACAATCTCTGGCATCAAAGAAGAAGCTTCCCTGGTCAGTGGTCTCCCAGACCCTCTTCAACTGGACACAGTGTCCAGAGGGATCATTAATGATTGTATGCCATTTGTAGAAACTTGAACGCTTGTACTCAGTGGACCAGTGAAACCAACCTGTCTGTAAAGACAACAATATATTTCAAAATCAAAACTCGACAACAGTTTACCCTGACAATGATGAAGTTAGAAAGAGAGTGTCAGCTTGTATGTGCTGATACTGCCAAAGAGATTGGTTTACATTTGTTATATTCTGTCTATTAATTTCTATTCTGTTGGTTAGGCTAGTTCAAGAAAATAACTTGTTTCTCATCAGCCGTCAGCCCCTAAACTATCTGCCGCCCCTACCATTTTTATTATTTTTAAGCACTGTTAAGAACGAGATTAAAGATTTTTTTTTCAAATCCAATTTAGTATTGGTATGACAAACTCACTTTTAAACAAGTCAGCTCTGTTTTTTGTCATGATGTCAAATAAAAAGCCGTTCCAAGACTCTGAAGCCATGGTTTAGCTTCAACACAGCAGAAAATGCCCTCCTAAATGACTAATTGTTCAATATACATGTATATATATATACCAATGTTCCAACAAAAATTAAATGTAAAAGTAAAATCATCCCTCTCTCTCCAGTGAAATTAGAAAAAAGTGATGAGAAACAAATTAGTTTCTTTAAGTGGCCTTAGCAACTGGATATAGAGTCCTTATATAGATACCTTCAATAAAAGAGGTATTAAAGTTTATGCTATATTATTCTACATTCAAATTAATATGTCTAATTCTGTTTTTCAACAAATGAGGAGAGTTTGTAGCAAGGACATACATCTTTGGCACAAAATTTCAGTTTGGCTTATTTATAACTATTATAGTGTAGCATTTGTGTGACTTGACACATTGAGACTTATTGTCTTGGAGTTTTATAGGCTAAAACTATACTAAAACTAAAACTATTGTTCATTTTCATCTGACAGACAGGGTTGTACTTTCTCTGGATCGTTTTAAAACTAAATGAAACTGTACTGTGGAGATTGTGGTTGCACACCAGGATGCAGTCATGAGGTTCGAATCTCGCTCGTGTCATCCTACTGTACATGTCCTTGGGCGTTGTTGTAATGTAGCTGAAAGACCGCTGGGTTCCATGTTAGTAACTTACATCCTCACAGTACACAATCGTGAAAATACACTGCCCGTTTGCCAACTATATATTACCTGAATTTCATCTGATGCACCAGTCCAGAAGGCTCCATTTATCCTGTCGAACAGCAATTTGTCAACTGTATCCATGGTTTCCTGGTTTTTAATCTCGAGCAGACGACCAGCGCGATCTTCACAGTCGAGAAGTGCGTCGTGCCAGGACATGGTTGACTCTGAGAACCAGTAGCAGATGCCTTGGTGGGACACGTGACCAGCTGGACAATCTCGAACATCTGTGCAAAACATTGTCGAGCTATACATCATAGTTTGAATGCATTTTCTAGAATCGTTGATTCAGAGTTGACCATGTTTACATTTCAAATGATGATAAGAATTAACTGAGATTTAGTCAAGCTTCGAAAGTCCATGGACGTGTTGTTGAGGGTAAATACTCACGTGGTTCAAGTAGTGGCACAGGATTATTCAAACACCACTGCACTTTGTAGAATTTCATGGCATATTTTATATGTTCTCACAAAGAAATGATCGATTAAATAATGCTTGATGACCCCAAGTAAAGTAACCCTCCTCCATGATTGCCCGTTTGGTTTATAAATACAAAGTTCAACTACAGTATTGCGCTCTATATTGTAGCTGCTACATAACCCATGTGTCTGAAAGCATATATGTGGTGTACAGATCGAAGATGTGTTTCCAAGAACACGGATGTCTGGCAAGCAGGTTTCACATTAAATACTATAAGTACTGATATCTTCAAGTGTTTTAAAATATCTTAAAATGAATTGGAGACGTCTTGAATTCATTTGGAGATATTTCTAACTGAATTCAATATATCTGTAATACAGACTGTTATAAATATCAACAATATTAACATTAGAGATATCACGAAATTCAACTAGGCTATGATGAACCATAATTATTTCCTATATCTTCCAAATAATTGCTAATATCCGAAATTAACTTCATATAGGAATATTAATTTAACGATCAATCAATCTAAACATCAGTAAATCAGTTATTGATATCTGTAATTTCTATGTATGTGATGATATCTGTAATTGAATAACTGATCGATATCTTGAATTGAATTAAAGATATCTTAAATTCACATAGTGATATCTGAAATTCAATTAATGATATCCAATCATTTATTGATATCTATAATTCATGTGATTATATCTTCAAGTTAAATTACAGATATCAATAAAAATAGTGATTCGATAACACAGATATCAATAAAGAAATAGCGATGTCGATAACGGTTTAATTGATATCTGTAAATGAATTAACGTCATCACAATTCCTTGAATAAACCTGAAAAAGAGCACAATCAGTCGCAGAAATCACATTTGACCGTTTTCTGTTTCTGTTACTGGCACCTTTGTTTCGGAGGTAACCCTGTGGGCAAACAGGTGCCTGTGAACACGACAGACCCGGTTTATGTGTTACTTCGTATTGGCTGGATCACCCTGTTACCTACCCCATTGTATTTCAGTTTCATTCACCTTTGTGTCTTTATAACAAAATTACATTCACCCTTGACTAAATTTTGGGTTATTTCCCTCGAATCCTCAATCATGTTTTATTAATCCCAAACTTTTGATTCACCATTGCGTGAACCATTCCCCGGGTTAAGAAGCATGTATATCTACCTCATCAACTACAAACTTCATCAGGTCGACTTCTCTCGCCTAACGTTCTATATATACAGTCAGAAAGAAAGTTTGCCAACATCAAAACACCAGTAGTTTAATACTGTTAATATCTGGGAATATGTGGGATCTTTACACTTGCGTGCAAAAAATGTATGAAGTATTTACTTTACCAAGAATGCAACTTGGCACGGATGTCCATCGCCCGTTCCCCTGACATTCTATTGTGGTCGTTTCTGGTTGGTACGGTGATTGACAGCTAAGGATGGAGTCTACATAGACTTCGTTCACTATGTCGACAGAAGACGTGCTGTTGTCTGGCACGCTTAATTGTGCACACTCTAGATAAACAGAATACAGACATCAGTATACAGAAGCACAAGGGAATACTGTAGTCTCGAGGAGGGAAGCACATATTAACACACAGTAAATATATTATTGTTTGAAATAAATCGTTTACGTTGTAATAGATACGACTTTGGCATGATATTTCCGAGGTCTATGCACAACAATTGTAGAGTCGCATCTGTTTCATTAATCTCTGATGTACTGATGGGTGATGTCACCATTAGACAGCGTACCAGACCATCTCTACGTGCAGCACTATGGCTAGAGTTTTGTCAAGACCCTGAGTCAAGGCATAGATATCTATACTTCATCTTACTTCTAATATACATCTCCGCTTGAGCCTGCCTCAGGGGCTATCACAGGAGATATATGTTCTAAGAGGAGTATACTTCCTTCCCACTAAGCTCTCACAGTAAAAAAATAAAATAGCCTGAGGGTCTTGACAAAAGTCTACACTATGGGTTACTGCAGAGAAAATCTCGACCCCCATCGGATCGGATTGAAACTCGCAATCTTCGTCAGCAGATCTGCAAATGCTATCCAGTCCGCGTCTCCGGGAGATGATTCTGTTGGTATTATATTAATTCAAGGTCTGCAACAGAATACATCTTACTTGTGACAGTCCACACGTTGGTTTCATTGGTGTCGGCGGAGCTGTTGGTGAAGAGTTGGCAGTTTTGGGTTGTTGCGTTGTAAGTGAAGCTCACACAGATGCCAGTCTCCAGACACTCAAAAGAACACATTTGGCGTGTGGTCACGCTGACAAGTTCACGGAAAGGTGGTGAAGCATCCACATCTCCGGATGGAGCCTCCTGTTGACTGAATTGATGCTGAGCTGGAAACAGAGAGAATTACAAACCGATATCAACCATTGGCTTGATTTTTACAAGGGCGGATCCAGGATTTTGGAACGGGAGGGGTCCAACTTGAAAGGGGGGGGGGGGGGTCCGACATGCAAAATGTCAGTCCCATCTGAGGTTCGATGACTCTTTACTATACAGTTTTCCGTATTTGATTTTCAAAGGGGGGCGGGGGCTCTGAATCCACCACTGTTATGTGAACCAATACAAACAATATCCGGACAAGTTGATGCTCTCAGGGGTTTCTCATTATAGACCCACAGCTGGCCTAATAGTTCGATAAACATGCGCGCGTAGGATTCAATTAAGGGTTACGTTAAGATTATACTTTGGGGAGGATTTGACCTCATTACAAGCAATGTTCTTCCTGGCTATAGCGAACACAAAGAACGGTTTGTTATGTTTACATGTCAGTCTATTTTGCACATCAGCCATCACTGTAAAGATACATTATGTTTGTTTTGAATATCGATTTAAATTGGAAAAAGTTGAATATTTGGCTTAATTACTGTCGTACCCCGCAAAATCAGAAACTCGTCTCATCAAAGGTGGGTTATTTATAGCATAGCTATAGTGTATAGCTTACGTTCCTCTTAACAATATAATGAGTACTTTGTATATATGAAACACCGAATGAGACACTTGGCGCATCTTTAATATTTACGGACATCTCTTTACAAGAAAGCTGCCTCTTGCATGATTTTAAAGACATGGCGTTTACTGCACCAACACATAATTCTTTGTTTTCAGTGTACAACATAATCTGGGTCCGCTCTCATTTAGAACATGTACTTGTTAAAACACATTCTTACAAATGAAGCCCTCATCAAACTGTTCTACATGTATACCCACATACTCATGCAGGAAATCAGGATACGGGTCGTCATTTCAAAGACTTGAACAAAGTAAAATTTGATGCGTTGTAGCCTATATCAACTTTGTTTCTCGATACTCGTATTCACTAAACGAAACTGAAAAGTACGCACTTATAAAAACTTATATCATTTGAACGTGTGCAGTTGATACAAAATTGTGTTTTATACTTTCAAATGTATCCAGATTTCACATCACAGAAGTTAAACATTTTTTGAACTAACAATTATACAGAGGACAGACCTGATGTACCGTCAAAAGCAGAGTTCACACAATTCTCACAATGTCACAATGTCAATCGCTACACCAGTGTTTCAAACCGCCACAAGTACGACTTCGTACAGACTGCCTAACACGCGTGAACACTCTGACGGGAAGTCTGCGCCACTGATTGAACAAATCTCTTGCACGATCATGAAGAGTATGTGACTGCACCCTCTGAGCTCTTCGCCTGCGTCCAAGTTCATCCAAGGGTTCGATAGTGTTGAAGTCTGGGATGACAATTTCAACACATGAACATTGGCATTCTGTAGCATGTCACGTGTGTGCAGTGGTGCAGAAATGTTAATCCGGGGCCATGTTGTGAATAGAAGGGCAACAACACAGAATTGAAGACCTGATCCCAATATTCTGCAGTTGAAAGGTTATTCGTAATGACAACCAAGGGTCTTCTTGCATGTTTGCTTTGAACGCACCCGACCCACACCATGACGCACACATACCTCTGCCTCCTCCTGCCCCATACCCAGACACACTCATCTGCAAATCTTAGTTTGAAACGGGGCCCGTTACTGAAGATGATCCTGTCCCACTGTCTTTGGTTAAATCTTAAGTGTCTAAAAGCATTCTGTGTTAAATAATAACATACACTGTAGATTAAACATTATATAAGTGCTTCAATCTTCTTTATCCTGGCAGACTGAACTGGATTCTTGTTGTATTTTCAAATGGACTGTATTTTAAATTCATTACAGTGCCATCCATCACAAAGTGCCTCCTACTGTGCAAGCTCTTAGCTTGCGTGAAATATTAACTGTCGCGGCATGGAGATTACTAAAGTGTTTTAAAAAATAGTGACACGTCACAGCGTTGTGTCGAACGCAGACCAGATGTTTGACACACTTGCAAACGATCGAAAAGTATTGAGAACATCGGTAAATGTTTGACGTTGTGGGAGATTATCCACGATCACTTGCTTCGCGCATGTTAAAGATATATACATGTACTGTATTTACAATAACCGATATAATGTAAAACGAAGCGATGTACCTAACAAGATTGCTCAGACAGTTTGTGAACTCACTTTTTCTTATTAAATGACCCCTGGGGTGTTTAACTATTTATTTATATTACAGAGTAAGCAAAAGTATTAAACATGCTAAATGTTTTATGCATCAGTCGTTGTTGATACATATTTTAAAGTATATTTATCATTCTCAAGCTTGTTTTGTGAAGAGAAAAAATGAATTTGAACACAACCACCTACTATGTGTTCTGTTACAGTAAGCAAATAACTCCTTGCTGCAATTCTCGGCGTAGAACTGGACAGAGAGGCGGGTGACTTCCATGGCGATGCAGGACGAGTTCGAGTCCCCTGGCGGCCTTCCTCCTGGTTTCCATGGTAACACAGAGAACGGCAGCTTCTCGAAAAAACTTAACCCCTTCCATTTAAACTCTGTTGAATTACCAACTTGATACAGACTTGTCCAGAGCTGAATTGCTGTTGAGAGAATATGGAACTGCTTTAAATAAATCTGTTCGAGAAACCAAAAATTCGTAAGATTCTCAAATCAATGACGACACGTGATTGTACAATTACAACATTAAATAGATTCATAGCTTTGTTGCCGTTTATACAAGATCTTTTTATTTAACCGTAACCGTAGCTGCGACAGGTTAAAATATAAAATCATAAAACAGTTAAAACAAAAATGTAACACTAAAATGGGTACCAAATACCCTTTATCGCCAGTTTCTTAATACACTTATAATAGACTATTCACATAAATTAGACGGAGTATTATTATACCCTCTGAAAATGTGACCACCACAGGACCTCACCCCCTGCTGACACCGTTCGTGCATGTTCTGAATCAACCGTTACCATTGCCATGATACAAGTTGTGATCCCATAATATTATTTACCACCAGTGGTTTTCAAGTAGCAATCTCTTTGTTTCTTTGGGTTCTTGTTACAGCTCAAGCAACTGAATTGTGTACCCTCTGAAGGGGGTGCAGTTGGACCAAGACATGAACATCTGAAGGGGGTGCAGTTGGACCAAAGACATGAACATCTGAAGGGGGTGCAGTTGGACCAAAGACATGAACATATGAAGGGGGTGCAGTTGGACCAAAGACATGATAATCTGAAGAGGCTGCAGTTGGACCAAAGACATGATAATCTGAAGAGGCTGCAGTTAGACCAAAGTCATGAACATCTGAAGAGGCTGCAGTTAGACCAAAGTCATGAACATCTGAAGGGAGTGCAGTTGGACCAAAGACACGAACATCTGAAGGGAGTGCAGTTGGACCAAAGACATGAACACATGTCTTGTTTTGCAGGAACTTCACTGGCTGCCAGTGTCACCGCGTATTCATTACGTGTTCTGACATCTTATTGGTGTATCTGCGACCGTGCACTTGCGTATCTTTCACAACTGCTTAGCCAGGCTCAGTTTCTAACGTAAATTACGACCCGAAGATACTTTGTGAACAGATCGGTTCTAGAGTTTACGTTATAGAGTAAGCGCGTATGAAATCGGAGTAGTTGCTGAACCCACAGTGGTTTTAAAGGTGGGGAGTGGTCAAAATTGTCCCGTTACAGATAACAGACACATCGCAAACCGCTATTTCTGATACAGATCGCTTCAGGGATAATTTTGCAAGTCCAACCTTACAACTAAGTTGTTGTGACAATCCCTAAATAACACGCTTGATTTGGGAATTGTTTTTTTAATTCCGCGACGGCCATTAAGAGGTCAGACAGGTAGTGTCCACATGTCGACTTATGCCAATGAAGGACTTGTTCCACAACATCACGAGGTCAATGTGTGCATGTGATAACAACACATGTGCATCTGCGCTTCTCTCGCGACATGCATAGAGAGATCGACAACGGACCAATTTGAACTCTGACGTAAACTACAGAACCGATCCGTTCCAAAAGTATCTTCAGTTTATAGTTTTACTCTTTGGAGAACTCGTGTCATGCAGAGCCTAGCTAGTTATCCATAATGTAATAATTGAGTTAAACCTAATACAATCTACAATCAAATGCCTACGCGAGAATGGTTTTTAAATGCAAGGATTTATCTGAGTCACGGCTGCAAGAGTTGCACGTTTGTACATGGCAGACTGTCTTTTGAAAAAACATACCTGTATTTGTCACTTCTGCGGTCAGCAGGTCTTGGTGGACATTGTCCAGCGGCGCCAACACCTGTTTCCTACCCTGTTTACAACGCTCGATAGACCCCGCCCATGTGTTGGACGTTGAAGTCCTAGTGAAAGTACTTCCTGAAACTAATATCGAATAACTCTGCGACAACACTCCAGGTTATTCCAATCTTACACATTATGTACTCATTTGAAAGTTGATTCAATCAGTATAACATAACATCAGTCTGAATGAACCTACATCAACTGGAAATCTCACAAAGTTAAATAAATGTATATGTTTATCGCATTAATTTATAAAACATTTGCGCTGAACTCAAAGACGTTATTTTTATAGAAATATAATGAATAAGTTTACAGTTAAAGCATAGACAAATATTCATATTCGGATATGAATAGAAATGCAAATAATATTTGATTTAGTTCAACGATGTTCTTACATCAAGTATAAATAACAACATGAAATCGTTCAGGCTCTCTAGTCATTCAGTCATAACTATGCCACTTAGTTTTAAAATCAGATTAATGAATTAAATATATCTTTATATTCAAAGTTGCACATTTTGTCATATTTTAGCAATTGTAAAGGTAAAATCATCTCACCAGTAGTAGCAATAAAAATGAGAGCTAGTATTTTTAGAGAGGACATGTCTAGTAACGGATGTCCGCCATCAGCTACCCTCAGTGGCCAAATGAGCATTTATTGTTCCCATCCGACTCTAACTGCGGCCTAGAGCTGTTTACAAAGGGTTAATTGATTGCGACTCTAAACGTTTTCAATTTGTACCTACTAATGCCTACTCATTGATTATTAGTATCTTTATTCCACATAGATCGTTCGACCTTTGTTTTGCCCTCTGTACGTGACCTGCGCGAACAATTGTCTTAACGAAGAACAAACTGGTGTCATAATGTACTCGCTAGTTACCACAGTAATCTGAATGAACTAATTAATACCGTACGTGTGGGTTATAAAACACCATATTTCACGACTTTGAATTTACCGTTTCGTGAGACTTTGTGTAGTTGTAGAATACGTTATAGAATATTATTTATTTGCTTTGGAGAAATTTTATTTCAGCATCAGTAAAAAGTGAAACTTTAACTTTAAATTTGTTTTCATGAACATTACATGTATGATATCCTTGACAGGCCACATAATTGTTTTACTCAAAAGACTTTACAGAGCCTAGCTGAAGCTGAAATGGATCAAAAGAGAAAGAGTATGTGATAAATGAGAATATTTTATAATAAATCACATCAATGAAAACAATTTCAGAGAGTGTAGTCTGTCTATTTAAAATCATGTGGGATAACAATTAACAACTAAATAACGATTAGAATGTACTCAGGGCTAATCACTCACATAGGTAATGGGTAAATTACAATCAATGTCTCTATTAACTGAGGTAACTGTCCAAACGAAAACGCCTTCATGGAAGGGGGGAGGGGGGGGGGTACATGTAGTAATTTCTCTCTTGGCCTGATCAGTATATTTCTATACATACATTGTTCATTCTCAGTGAAACGGTACAATTGACAACAGAAGTTGAAGAAAAAATAGTTAATGATGATAATCCAAACACTATCTATATTTTTAGAAAGTACAACATTTGAATGAACTATTACCACAATTTCAGCAATGAAAGTCAAGTAATAATTTCGTACAATGCGTTATGAACATGGGTACCATGAATTTACTCTGTGATTTACGTGACATTGATTTATCTGATCACAACTCCCTGAACAGTGATGCAAAAGGTTTTTGCTCTAAAAGCACAGCAAAGTTCAAATATATAATAAATATTACGGGTTTTAGGGGGGAATATGGCACAAGTGTACGTTTATTATGTACTGCTCGGCATTTTAATAGATACAAACGATTTCTCATTGCGGGTTTTATATGTGATCTGACGACAATATCTATTAATTAAAGAGAAAGAACTGAAGCATTAACTTTTACCCGTCATCGAAAAGCCATGCCATCTAGTAAAACGCACATAAACTAATTTTGACAGACTATATTTATATCCTTGAGTGGCATTTAGAAGTTGGTTGGTATTCATGACACACACTTCATATGGTTAGAACTTCTGAGTGTATTCATCTGCAACGTTTCAGGCTCATTCTCCACTAAATGACCAAATGTCATATCTACAAAGATGAAAAATCAAAATACTTCAGAAACTAAACTTTTGTGTGATGTTGAAAGGATCACACGTTGGTGACACACATTTAATGCGGCTGCACAGTGCAGTGGGTACTTTAGAATAGAGTTTGATCTTAACACCAAGCCTCGTTTTCATCACTAACAGATACGTTACAGGTACTGGCTTGATGTCGAGGGTGGCAAGATACTCAGATGCAGCATCTTATTGGGCCTGTGAATAGAAGTGAAACGAGATTGACGTATCATTCGTGAAAGCCCACTTGTAGAAATCGTGGCCATCTTGGACAGTCGTTTTCTCCTGCTTGATAGCCTGAGCTGTCATACTCTTGGATGTTCCCCCGATTCCATCACTTGAACCTTTTCCGTGTCCTGCTTCGAAATAATTCTATCGAGCTTGAACATTGAACAAGTCGAAATGACGTGCAATAACACTGAATATGAAACGATTTCGGTACTGTGAGGATGGAATATTAGTCCAGTAGTGAATGACTTTCATGTCAAGAAACAAGCGTTTCAACTCGGGCACACGTTGCTGCAGGATAGCATAGACAGCTGACGCATTGTGATGGTTGACAGTTGACACAAATGTTGACACAAACGTTTTTATGTTTGACGCTTCCTCCATCTGTTCTGTGGTATATAACAACCAGATGGAGTGTTGCGGCAGTAGCATTCCAGTAAGGGGATGGTTTAGCAAAGAAAAATATCTGCAAAATCCATCTGTAAGATGAGGTGATCCTGAGGAAAGGTTTCTTTTAAGTTATTAAGTGCTCTATACTGGGCGGCTACACGCTGAACATGTTCTAGAAAGACGTTATAGTGCTTGGTAATTTTTCTGACATATTCATCACCCTTAGTTGACACTTTCACAATCCTCATCTTTTCCCCCATCAATCTCTACACTGATCCATTCCTCGTATTCTACTGTGTCATCACGTCTCACTGCACTGAACTTCTCATATAGGTCATCAACGGATACTGCTCTGCCAACAACTTCTGGGTTTGGTGATATCTTGGTGCCAAGTGATATGAGAGATTTAAGCTTCAGAGCCATGTTTTGATGCTTCGCGCAGAGGCATTTATTTCTTAACAACAGGGATGTGACTCGGATATTTGGAGAACGCATCTGTCACAGACTGCACCACCTTACCGATTCAAAACACGACAAGAGTAACAATTAACAACATTTAATAACACTAACTATATACATATACAATTCGCGGAAACAATCAGACTACCAATGGCAACAACAGTGCACTGTTTCCCCCACTAAGTCTAGTCACATCTGTAAACAGACAATACAATATATAAATAACATGTTCAGCTTAAAGATAATGTCAGTTTGTACTGGAGCCTTGAGTCGTGCATGAAGATACAGGAACCATCATGTCCTTGATGCAATGCCAAGCGCATTATGCAGATTCGCTTGTATTTTAAGCCACATGCGTGCGTTATACACAATTTAATGTCCGAAGACACAAGTTTCCACCATCGCGTGAAAGATGTAGTTTCGCTCTACCATTCGAACCAGGTCAGCGAAGTACTAAGTAGTCTACCAAGGTGTAGATATGAGTTCAGTTGAACTGAGTTATGTTTCATCACACGTATACTTGCGTGACGCTGTCCAATATAAGGTTTCTTCACCACAATTCACCGTCCAAGTTCGAGCCACGCCATGGACTTTCAAACCTTGGGGTGTTTCAAGGATCCTACCATGCTGCAGGTCTCCGAGATTAACACTGTAACAACCGTAACAATGATGTACTCATAGCAACAACAATGTTATCGTAGCAATAATTATACCAATTACTTGACAGTAATCTCACTGTTCCATACTTTATGAAAATAACATTTCCATCCTTAATTTGCTATTTAGGTCCAAGAAATAACCTATAGCTACCTAACCATTTACACTATGCTTTAGTCTACAAAACATGATACATCATATGCAAACGTATAACTAACTACAGCATTAAACAAATATAGAATGTCTATCGAATAAAGACCAAAGTACTCACGGCACATCATCGCCCATATGTAACGAACCAAAAATATGACCTGATTTCTGTCACGTCTAGCAGTCAACTGACTGTCGCTTAACGTGAACAAGACACGTAGCGATGAACGCACGTGTAGAACATGCGCGCTATGGATTTCTGAGTGTGTATCTGCTTATGCAATAACGTTAGGCGGTATAAGAGCCTACAACGGTGATTCAATCATTGCACAGAAAGACAGTGTAGATGACGGAACAATGTCGAGATTGAATGATGCCCAACGCCAAAACGCTATCCCCGATTGAAAGCAGGGGCAACACAGCAGGATGTTGCAAGGCACTTTGACGTGCCAAGGCAGACGATTTCGACACTGTGGGAAGCACGGGAAGTGTTCGTGACAGGGCGAGGTCAAGTCAACCCGTGGTCAAGACTGCGGCCCAAGATCGCTACGTCCTATTGCGACATCTACGCGATCGAACCACAACAGCAACATCTGCGACTACACAAATCCCCGCGGCCCATCTCAAACCAAACTGTCCGCAACCGGCTACGAGAGACAGTGATGTTTGCTCGAAGACAAGTGCGTCGCAACGTTTAGACACAACGTCATCTAGCTGAACGTCTTCAGTGGTACCAGCAGAGAGTGAGATGGGCATGCGCAAGAATGAGGCATGTTCTGTTCACAGATGAGCCCCGTTTTCTCCTCACACGAGCTGATGGACGTACACGTGTTTACCGACGTTAGAATGGGCGTTACTTCCCAAACTGTGCAGCAGGTTGATCGGTTTGGTGGTTGAAGCCACATGGTGTGGCAGGTATCCGTCACGGTGGCTGGACGGCTCTTGTGCATGTTGCCGGTGCACTGACAGGAGTCCGCTATAAAGATGAGATTCTGCAACGAACACGTTGCTCCACACATTTACACCAACGGTTTACCTTTCCAACATGACAACGCCCGACCACATGTTGCACGTGTATGCCAGGACTGTCTTTAGCAAAACAACGCCGATACATTACCCTGGCCTGCCCGTTCATCGGATTTGTCTCCAATTGAGCATTAAATGATGTGGGCTGTTTTAGATCGACGTGTCCGCCAGAGGAATCCTCCACCTCGGACACTTGCAGCATTCCTTTTGTTACTTGAGCAAGAGCGACTGAACATTCCCCAACGTAGTATTCAGCATTTGATTGCTTCCATGGGTCATCTAAGTGCCACGACGCACATCCAAACAACGCCAGTGAGCCCTGGGTATGGTACAGATGTAAGCCACCTACAAAGAACTTGATACAATGTTATAAGAGGACAGTGAAGACACCAACCAGACAGGAGGCCAAGAACAAGCAGACGAAGGATGACCACGCCCCATGAACAATTTCATGACCGAGCGAAGATTCGTTTTTCAATGGATTTGTCTTTTATGAAGGCTAATTTAAAGCTCAGTGTAAGGTTTCCGATGTTTTGGGGTCCATAAATTCATATCTAATGTCGATTTGATGATTTGATCAAAGGCAACGTTGTTTACATTCGTCGTATAGTCTTGTAATAGGCTTTGAGGAAAGCTCTTTCATGCTGAGTTGTACTATGGGCAGTAAAATTACACAAAACTGATCTCAGTGGTTAACAGGCTGTTGTTGATCTAACTTACATCATCGTCTCTTCAGGATCACAAAATTACTGGAAATGATCCAACAATTTAATGCATTGGAATACACGCAGGTATAATTGAGTTAGTATTGGTAGTCAGAGGAGGTTTCCGAACTTGAGTGTAGTCAGGAAGAAGCTGATACTAGGCTGATTCTGCACTGCAGACATGCTGCTTCTTCTTTTTTCGAAAGTGATGGTTATATCAGAGGACACTGATGTCCTAGTGCTCCTTCTTGGATTTCATCTTGAATTGGGAACACGGGTACTGCTGAGACGAAGAAAAAACAACAAACTTCGCATTATTGATATCAACCGCCTCGGAACAATTCTTGGGAAGGATGTGTGTAATGCTCTGATCGGACTGCATGCCTGGACTGGCTGCGATACAGTCCGTGCATTTGCAGGACAAGGGAAAGTAAAGTTGTTGAACAATATTCGGAAAGATGAAAGTTGTCGGAGAGTGCTCTCTGACATTGGTAAAGACTGGAAGCTCAGTGATGAAACATTTGCTCTTGTTCAGGCATACACGTGCAAAATGTATTCATCGAATACAGAGATCAAAGAAGTCAATGCACTCAGATATAAACTGTTCAGGTCCAAATGGGGTGAAGTGACAACAGGACAATTGTCACCTTGTCGGGATGCGTTGTATCAGCACACTAGAAGGGCTAATTATCAGGCTTTCATATGGAGAAGAAGTCTGGAGAACAAGCCGGATGTTCCAAAGCCAACTGATGGACATGGTTGGAACGTCACATAAAGGGATGTAACAATTCAATGGCTTACCATCCGACATGCACCAGATGTTGTCCTGTCTTTGTTGTCTTGTGATTGCTCCCGAGCGTGCAAGAAAGGCATATTTCCTGCATAGCATTGGTTTATTGTGCACACCAGCTTGCAAGTTAAAGGAGTGTGCTAATTGGAAAGAGGATGAGGATGAAATGATTACACGCAAGACGTAGATGACAGCGACGATGATAATGATCAGTGATTTGAGAAGACTTTTTATTGCCCCACCTCGGTTGTACTGCGGACCCAGCAAGACCGTCTCTCTACCCTACTGCCAACTGCAATAGGTGGTTGTCCAGAAGAGAATTTTCTCAAATACACCAGTGTCTCACCTAATCTTGTATGTATGGATTAACCATCCCCTAAGAAGCCACACAGGTGTTGGTGATAGAGTAGAGACCCTAAAGGGTAAAATGAATAAACAGCTAGGTTTAAATCTGTAAGATTCGTTTGTGGAGGTCAATAGTTTCTAAAAACCTAAGAATGCCAATTGAATTCAGCATATGTCTGTCAGTTTCGTACGGACTGGGGGTACCCCTACCCCAAGTTTGTGTCTTTTGCCACACTTTTCACTTTGCAAAATCACCACAGGCCTTCCTGAAGCATAATAACCAACTTTCTATAATCAAGATA
>JAUELE010261829.1:0-10341 GCA_031471655.1 Diodora aspera | reverse complement strand
ATATGATGTCAATCAAATTACACTCGTTGAAATCCAAGCATCCTTTTGATCAGCTATGACAGAAAGACGTAAAGGAAGATAACTGAAATCGTTTGGTAACGTTTCTTGTGCCCGGCAGTATATTTGGTCGTATCACCTCTAGCCGTGCGCCACACATTCGCTTGATATCACTCGGCTTAATCCGTAAAGGCCGATTTGAAATTGGACGCCACCCATTTGGGCTGCCATTCCGCTTCCATGAGAAATATTCTCTCATGGCAGCTTACAAGATGCATATGAGTCCTCTGCCCGGTCACGGAAAGAGAGGAGTAGCTACGAATGATACTGACCCTAATTTTGTTCCCTCGTGCAAGCGGTGATGGTTGAAGACAATTGCCATTCCTTGCTCAGATTGGAGACTGCACAAAATATTCTTCTCTTCCGCACAGCACTTGCCACTTTCATCATGGACACAACAACAAACACAATAAAAGAACATAAAATTAAGTGAAAAACTGCAACACTGAAACATGAAAACTGCAAAACTGAAACATGCATTAAGCCACAAAGTAAGCACTCAGCTGCAGGATTAAGACTGTAAATTCAGACTTGTACCATTTTTAAACGCTTCAATGAGTCTTCCATGAAATAATATACACGATTTACTCAAAATTCAAGCATGCCTTCTTGGTGGTCAGGACTTAATGACAACCAAAATTATTACTATCAATCATTTGATTCACGAAACATTTGTTAATTATCTAAAATAAACTTATCTAAAATTTAATGTTTACTCTCATGGGGGGGCTGTAGCCACAGTGCAGTGCTATGTAATAACACTTTATTATCCTTGTTTTATTTGTTGACCGCTAATGTATTGCAAAAACACGAATTTATCAAATAAGCCGATTTATGTTTGAAGCCATCATTTTGTACAAGGTATTAACTGCGACTTCAGATTTAATAATGTACCCCAAAGTGGTAATCGCCACAGTGCAGCACAAGTACCCATTTTCAGCTAGGTGGAGTAAAATTCCTTTTCAAGGCTAAAGTGGGACACTGGATAAGATCGGATCATGAGTCCGACGTCTGGGGCTTACGGCTACTGTGCCTCCATATGACAATATTGGCAAACTCTACAACGATAAGCACAAATTGGTTTGATACAATTGAGTCTTATGTTCTGTGCGTGTCTGTTTTGGTCTATTTCCATGCACCTACTGAAGTCATTTCAATGCAAACATGTTGCACATCGCTTGTATGCTCTATGTTGTTCTGCCACTGAACATGATGCAATTTGAAGCGCTTTTAAAATCACGTATAATGTCTACAAAGATTAGTCTCTGTCTGTTCTTGTCTCTCTCTCTCTCTCTCTCTTTCATTCTCTCTCTCTCTCTCTCTCTTTCATTCTCTCTTGGCCTGTATCCTGTATCTCGTCGTATTCCTATCTTCTTTGTTCTATGTGTGTGCATGTGTCTGTGCACCTGATCAGTGTGTGTATATCATCATTGTAACATTCTAATACAATTTACCTATATCTACATTGTATTGTACTTTGATAAAAATGAATTTTGAACCAATAGATACTGTTATAAAGCTGCTATAAAGGGATTCTTGTATTTTGTTACCTAACATTGTGGACATTTACAGCCGGGCAGAAGAAGCAAAAGCTTGTTCACACTGCAAACCTCCTAATCCGTTAAAAATATTTTCAAAGCTTAAAATGTAATCAACTTCCAATTAAAAGGCAATTGAATATCTTCTGCGTGTCGATTGGCCATAAATTAAGTTTGTAATGGAAGTCTAAATGTCATTTTCTAGCTGAACTGCGCATGCGATTTCTTGCCAGCGATTTCTATTTAATACTTGTATTTTGAAATTCAGATAGTTGCTGTTAAGTATGGGGTTATTAACCTTGAACTTGTTTAATTTGATAATCCGCTAACTTATCGCAAGCAACACGAATGTATCCAATAAGCCGATTTATATTTGAAGCCAGCATTTTGTACAAAGTATGAACTCCGACTTCAACTTTATAATACGCTGTTCACAACGGGAATGATCACTGAATCGATGTCTGTTTTTTTCACAATTACGTTTCGTCAATAAGGGCTTCACCTAGTTATACCCATAATGCCGGGGCGCAATGAATCACGGTCAAAAGTTCAAAACGTGTCAGATTTAAAAATGTACCTCATAGTGGTAATCGTCACAATGCAGCACAAGTACCCATTTTCAGCTGGGTGAAGTAAAATTCCTTTTCAAGAGTACAGTAAGACACTGGTTAAGATCGGATCATGAGTTCGACGTCTGGGTATTACGGCTACTGTGCATCCACATAACAATATTGGCAAAGTCTACAACGCAAAGCACACATTGGTTTGAAGTTCAACAGAAGAAGCGTCTAACAAGTGAGCCTTTTGTTCTGTGCGTGTCTTTGTGGTCTACTTCCATGCATCTACTGAAGTCACGTCAATGCAATCATGCTGCATATCACTTGCATACTTTATGTTGTTCTGCCACGGAACATACTAAAGTTTGAAGCGCCTCTAAAATCAGCTATAATTTTTACAAGGATTAGTCTCTGTCTCTGTTTTTGTCTGTCTGTCTGTCTGTCTGTCTATCTGTCTGTCTGTCTGTCTGTCTGTCTCTCTCTCTCTCTCTAATCCTGTATCTCTTCATATTCCTATCTTCGTTATTGTATGTGTGTGCGTGTGTCTGTGCTTCTGAGTGTGTGAATATCACCATTGTAACATTCAAATAAAATGTATCGATATCTACGTACATTGTATAGTACTTTGATAAATATGAATTTTGAACTAACGGATACTGTTATAAAGCTGCTATAAAGGGATTCTTATAAAGTATTTTGTTACCTAACATTGTGGACATTTACGGCCGGGCAGGAGAAGCAAAAGCTTGTTCACACTGGAAACCTCCTAATCCGTTAAAAATATTTTCAAAGCTTAAAATGTAATCAACTTCCCATTAAAAGGCAATTGAACATCTTCTGCGTGTCGATTGGCCATAAATCGATTTTGTAATGGAAGTTTAAATGTAATTTTCTAGCTGAACTGCGCATGCGATTTCTTGCCATCGATTTCTATTTAATACTTGTATTTTGAAATTCAGATAGTTGCTGTTAAGTATGGGGTTATTAACCTTGAACTTGTTTAATTTGATAATCCGCTAACTTATCGCAAGCAACACGAATGTATCCAATAAGCCGATTTATATTTGAAGCCAGCATTTTGTACAAAGTATGAACTCCGACTTCAACTTTATAATACGCTGTTCACAACGGGAATGATCACTGAATCGATGTCTGTTTTTTTCACAATTACGTTTCGTCAATAAGGGCTTCACCTAGTTATACCCATAATGCCGGGGCGCAATGAATCACGGTCAAAAGTTCAAAACGTGTCAGATTTAAAAATGTACCTCATAGTGGTAATCGTCACAATGCAGCACAAGTACCCATTTTCAGCTGGGTGAAGTAAAATTCCTTTTCAAGAGTACAGTAAGACACTGGTTAAGATCGGATCATGAGTTCGACGTCTGGGTATTACGGCTACTGTGCATCCACATAACAATATTGGCAAAGTCTACAACGCAAAGCACACATTGGTTTAAAGTTCAACAGAAGAAGCGTCTAACAAGTGAGCCTTTTGTTCTGTGCGTGTCTTATTGGTCTACTTCCATGCATCTACTGAAGTCACGTCAATGCAAGCATGCTGCATATCGCTTGCATACTTTATGTTGTTCTGCCACTGAACATGATAACATTTGAAGCGCCTTTAAAATCAGCTATAATTTCTACAAGGATTAGTCTCTGACTCTGTCTCTTTCTATCTCTCTCTCTCTCTGTCTCTCTCTGTATCTCTCTCTTCTCTCTGTCTCTGTCTCTCTCTGTGTGTGTCTCTCTCTCTCGTCCT
Organism: Diodora aspera; assembly: GCA_031471655.1. NCBI lineage: Eukaryota > Metazoa > Mollusca > Gastropoda > Lepetellida > Fissurellidae > Diodora > Diodora aspera. The sequence goes on along the minus strand of JAUELE010261829.1, from coordinate 6,427 downwards.
GTATCCTGTATCTTTTCGGTAGAATTTCACATTTGTTAGTTTTTTTCAGTTTATATGCCGCAATATAACTCGCATTTCTTTCATTTGCACGTTCTTTGTCTTTCCTTTCTGTCTTTCTTCTTCATTCATTCAATCGTTTATTTATTTATTTAGCTACTGTCAATCATATGCCTACCCCTGCCCATTACATATGCATTTACTTACTAATATCTGCCAGTATGTACATGTATATCAATCGAGCTGCTCGCTTTTCTGTATTATAGTATCTGACTTACTACTACTACTACTACTTACTACTATTGCTGCTGCTAGACATGTATTGTGCTACTTCTACTGATAGTACTTTTATCACTTCTACAACTACTACAACTAATTCGTCTCTTTCCCCCCTCTTTCCTATTCTTCTACAACCCTTACTATGACGGCTATCGCTACCTTCATCACCTGTGCTTTAACTATCCGTGTCACCACTACTACTATAACTCCTCCTCTCCTTCTACCACTAACACTGTTACAACCATTACTACTACTGCTTCGACAACTACTACTACTACTAACACTATTACTACCACTACTACTGCTGCTTCGACAACTACTACTGCTACTACTAACACTGTTACTACCACTACTACTACTGCTTCTACAACTACTACTGCTACTACTAACACTGTTACTACCACTACTGCTTCTACAACTACTAATGCTACTACTAACAATGTTACTACCACTACTACTACTGCTTCTACAACAACTACTACTACTACTACTGCTTCTACAACTACTACTACTACTACTAACAGTATTACTACCACTACTACTACTGCTTCTACAACTACTACTACTACTACTAACACTATTACTACCACTACTACTACTGCTTCTACAACTACTACTACTTACAGTATTACTACCACTACTACTACTGCTTCTACAACTACTACTACTACTACTACTAACAGTATTACTACCACTACTACTACTGCTTCTACAACTACTACTAACACTATTACTACCACTACTACTACTGCTTCAACAACTACTACTGCTACTACTAACACTATTACTACCACTACTTCTACTGCTTCTACAACTACCAGTGCTACTGCTACTACTAACACTATCACTACCGCTACTACCACCACCACTACTACTACTACTAACACTATTACTATAACTACTACTACTGCTACTATTGACACTATTACTACTACTGCTTCTACAACAACCACTACTGTTACTACTAACACCATTAATACAACTACTACTACTGCCACTACTAACACTATTACTACCACTACTACCACTGCTTCAACAACTATTGCTATTACTACTGAACATTACTACCACTACAACTACTACTACTAACACTTTTACTGCCACCACTACTACTAGTACTGCTACTACTAACACTGTTACTCCGACTACTACTATTGTTACTTCCACTACTACTACTTCCACAACTACTACTACTAACACTATTACTACTGCTTCTACAACTACTACTACTGCTACTACTGACACTATTACTATCACTACTACTACTTCTGCAACTACTGCTACTACTAACACTACCACTTCTACTACTACTACTACCACCACCGCCACCACTACTACTACTAACACTGTTTCTACAACAACTGCTACTGCTGCTCCTACCATTATTACTACTGCTGCTACTACTACTACTACTCCTACTAACGCTATTATTATTACTACTACTGCTGTTGGCACAACTACTACCACTGCTGCTGCAACTATTACTACTACTACTACTACTCCTACTAACACTATTATTATTACTACTACTGCTGTTGGCACAACTACTGCCACTGCTACTACAATTATTACAACTACTACTCTTACTAACACCTTTTTTATTACTACTACTGTCGGCACGATTGCTGCCACTGCTGCTACCGTTATTACTACTGCTGCACTACTACTATTACTTCTACTACAGCAACTACAAATACTACTGTTTCCACCAAAATTATGCTCGCAAGTAATTCCAGTCTCTGTCCATATAGTGTCTTCATGCGTTAAACCAAATATGCCAAAAATAATTTAAGGTCACCAGCTATTATCCAGTATATATATTGGTTAAACACTTGGACCTCTCCAACATCGACTTGGCATGGGTCACAAACGTCTTGCAATGTATTCAGTACTTAATGATTTTATCTACTGAAGAATACTCGAATGGTAATACTTTTGCAAGTGAAAAACCCGGAGCGGTGACCAACCGTGACGGCAGTATATTTCCAAACAGAAGGTACCCAGTCCTCACATTGTCTACAGTATAGATAATATACTTATTTGTGTTACATTTGTTTGGGCATCAGTCGTGTTAAGACCTCCTACTTTCTTGCCGTACAGACCCTATTATGTTTGTCCTCAGCTATACAGCGAAATATACCCCCAGTTATTCAGTTAAAGCTCTGCTAGGACATAGAGTAGACACGCAATCGTGCTAGCAACATGACCGTTGGAGGATTATACAATGTACAGACAGAATCATGCTATGCAAATATCTATCTGAATAAGGTTCAGGCATCTACCGATCTATTTTGCCTCTGCATAATACACAAACACGATGCTGAACGAATGTGTTTATACCTCTGATGAAGCCCAGTGTTAAGCACATCATGGAGAGGATTGACAATTGAATTTGACTTGAATGAATGCTTTCTGTTTCAGGGGTTGGAATTTGAGCTCTGTGGCAAAAAGGTGATGCTTTCGTTATTCAGGTAATGATTGATCCCGTGAGGCACAAGATGTCCACAGAAGGAAAAATAATCCACACAAAGAAATTCACAAAGAGCTAAGTGAAAGCAATACATAACTTTTTTTATACTGCTTTTAGTGAGGCAGATATTAGCAAAGGGCGGCTAAATGTTCGAAGAAGTTGTAAACAAAAGCCATGGTTTGACCGAGAGTGTGAATATCTGAAAAATGAAAAGTATCAGTGCCTTAATCGCTTTCGTAGAAGTATTAGAGCTATTCATCATAGACAGTATGTAGATAAGAAAAAACAATTTAAGCAGCTTTGTGCTGAAAAGAAGAAATATTACGAGAACTATTACGAGTGAATGATATAACTGAAGCGGCAAAAAGTAGAAACTGCAAAGATTTCTGGGGGCTTGTAAAGAAACATAGTAGCAGTAAAAATGCAAGTGAATATCAGAATATAAATGCGGATGATTGGTTTGTGTATTTTAAAAGTCCGTTAAATCCTGATGTTTCTTTAGATAGTGAATTTGATGACCATGTAAGTCAGTTTTTGCATCAGCACAACCCTGTAACATGTGAGGCATGTGGAGATGCTGATGATATACTGGGTAGCTGTATTACAGCCGATGAAGTGAAAACGGCATTACAGGGGCTGAAAGCTGGTAAATCGCCAGGCTTAGATGGAATACCACCAGAGGCCATTATTGCGAACAACTATAGAGGTATATAGCTTGCTTGATGTCCTTGGTAAAGTGTTTACTTTAGTAATAAATACAAGGCTTAAGTTTTGGATAGAAATGCAGCGGGTTATATCGGAAGCTCAGGCGGGTTTAAGATACAGAATACTAAACGCGTACCCATGGTTTACCATTGTTATGAAACGAGTGTATAGAAGAATATTCTACAACGGACAATATATTTATTTTATATGCTCTCGCCAAGAAGTATTTGAGGGGGAAAGGGGCAAGTTTTATTGTATGTTTGTTGATTTCAAAAAAGCCTTTGATCTAATCGATAGAAACAAACTCTTGTTTGTCTTGCTTAAAAGACACATCCATGGTAAAATCTACTTTATTAAAGAACGCATGTATACACATGTAAAAGCAGCCGTTCGATGCTCTTCAGTTGAGTTTACAGAAGTATTCTCATCATCTGCCGGGGTAAGGCAGGGATGCATGTTATCGCCCCTGCTGTTTATGATATATATCAAAGAGTTGGTTACTGCTATTATGCAAGATGATACACATGGAATATTTGTTGATAGTGATATTGAAGATCTTCATCTATTGTTATTTGCCGACGATGTTATATTGTTTGCAGACTCCGTTGTCAAACTACAGCGTAAAATCGATGTATTTCAAGATTATTGCACCAAATGGGGTTTGAGTGTGAATGTGAAGAAGAGCAAAGCTATGGTCTTCAAAAATGGAGGCAGACTGTCAAAATCAGAAAAATGGTCAATTGTGAAGAACAGGTTGAAGTTGTGTCATATTATAAGTATTTAGGTTTGATTATTTCTTGATGAAACATGTTTTCAAAATCCTGTCACACTTTAACTAAACAAGCAGAAAAAGCCTTAATTTCGGTAAAAAAGTTGATGTATCAGTTTCATAGTATAAATTTAGATGCAGTGTTTACAATATTTGATTGTAAGATGTTGCCAGTATTAATTTATGGATCTGAATTGTGGGGCGGTTTTGTTACAAAGCCTATTGAAAAGGTTCATACCAAATGTTGTAAATCCGTGCTAAAAATGGGAAATAAGTTTAGTAATGCTGCTGTACTTGGCGAGTGTGGAAGACATCCCTTGTATGTCCACAGTTTTCTTCGTGTTATAATACATTGGATTAAAATTATTAGATTGACATATACTAGGTATGTCAAGCACTGCTACCGTATGCTAAAGGTGTTTGATAATACTGGTTATGACAACTGGATGAGCAGGGGTACGGAAAGGGCTATATCAAGATGGATATTTATAATTTTGAAAAGTGTCCAATTTTTTTGGCACGGAGCTATATTATTACGAAGTACCTACACAGCATAAGTTGTGCGGCTTTTGTCTAGTGAAAACCCTGAAATGTTATTAAGTCTATCCCTGTATCTTGAAAAGGTCTTTAAGCTACGTAATCTTTTCATAGCGGCGCTCTAGTATGAACGTTTATATTGTATGCAACATTTTGTGAAATGTACTATAGGCCTCAATGACCATCCTCTACGAATAAAGAGTCTGAGTCTAAAAATACTAACACTCTTCCCCCGCCCTTTAGGCAAAGTATACCACCATGCGCCAAATCAGTATATCTGGAGTGTGCACGTTAACATTAACCTCTCTCTCTCTCAGCTATACAATAAGTAATTAGTACATTTTAAAGTATAATTTATGTAGAAATAGGTATATTTCATAAGGTGTACATATTTAAGTGAGTTGAAGTATTTAAGTTTGGTTTTATGTTTAAAGTTGTGTGAAGATGTATAATTTTCACTTGAATACAGTGTCATTATCATATTATTATTACTTATTGTTAATTATTTACATTTGCAATGTCTTTAAACATGTACATTGACTTTCCGTGTACATGTGTGTTATATTTGAATGTATTCGTTTCTCAGGTTAAGATACAAGATCCAAGTTGTAGCTGTGGATCGAGTTATTCGATAACCTGCGTCCCTAAGACGAGATGAGGTTTGTTTGATCTGTACTGTGTAAATAATACAAATATTTTTACTTATGACTTATCTGTTATAATATTTTATTCGTGCAACTACTTTAATATTTTAAAAGAATGTATAATTTAAAAGAATGTATAATTTGAAAGAATGTATTCAGAATGTAAGTACACTAATTATCGATAATTGGTTTGATAAATTATAATATTTATATTGCTTTACCGTGTGCATTTGTTATGCATATACTATAATATTGTTTTATTTTCATTTCTAGCGTTTCTCGTTTCCCTCTGTTAGTCTTGATAAATATCCCAGTACCCTCAAACAAGTACCCATCATGTGATTCTTTACATCGCAGTAGTACCTCTGTTACATTGGCGCCCGATATCGGACTGGGATACATTTAGGACTGGACTCCAGAGGGGTGTGAACCTCAGAGCTGACCCACCTGCAGTGACTTTGACCTTGGTGACAACTTCTGGCCTGTGACCTTTAGTGACATTTGAGAGATGTGAACTATGTAAACTCATATGGACATCCTGCACTCATGAGATATGAACTTTGTTCCAGGATAATAACTTAAAACTGAACGCTCGATCAGTATCTTCATGCTTGGACTGTGAACCAAGGACTTGTTTCAATTTATTGGATATATCTCATGTGAATTCAAGGAACTAAGTGGTATATCCTGTCTCACGACTGATAAGGTATTATGCTACTTTGTTGTTTAGCGAACACATCATATTTTCTTTTGTCGACATGTGTATATTTTGTGAAATTTTGCAGTTGCTGGTGTATATTTTTGGTCATGACCACAATTGTATAAGGGTGTTTGAAATATCTGATTGCTTATAATAATACTGTAGGGTTCATCTTCATGCCAAAAGTGTTTGTTTTGAAGTTAAATAGCTTAATGTAGTGTACATAATTATATACACAAAGAAAAAAGCTAAGCACATCCTGATACAAATCATGATAGTTTTGCACCAAGTTTTAATAATTTAATAAATATGGGATTTTTGAAAAG
>JAUELE010261807.1:0-10342 GCA_031471655.1 Diodora aspera | reverse complement strand
ACACTGTTATACCTCCGTTACATAGATCTCTGTTCCGTACTGTTATGTCTTTATCGCTATGCACTACACTGTTATACTTCCGTTACATAGATCTCTGTTCCGTACTGTTATGTCTTTATCGCTATGCACTACACTGTTATACCTCTGTCACATAGATCTCTGTTCCGTACTGTTATGTCTATATCGCTCTGCACTACACTGGTATACTCTGTCACATAGATCTCTGTTCCGCACTGTTGTGTCTTTATCGCTATGCACTGCACTGTTATACGTCCGTTACATAGATCTCTGTTCCGTACTGTTATGTCTTTATCGCTATGCACTACACTGTTATACCTCCGTTACATAGATCTCTGTTCCGTACTGTTATGTCTTTATCGCTATGCACTACACTGTTATACCTCTGTCACATATATCTCTGTTCCGTACTGTTATGTCTATATCGCTCTGCACTACACTGGTATACTCTGTTACATAGATCTCTGTTCCGTACTGTTATGTTTATATCTATATTTACTACGCTGTTATACCTCTGTTATATAGATCTATCTATTCCATACTGTTATGTCTACATCTCTAGTTGCTGTACTGTTATACTTGTATTACATCTATGTTACTGCACTGATATACACATGTTGCCTAAATCTCCGTTTCCGTAAAGTTATGTCTATATCACTGTTATATCTATATCACATAGGTCTATCTGTTCTCATACTGTTGTATCCATACTGACGTGCAAAAGAAACGATGCCAAATGATTTCAATTATTTTGCCTTTCGTCTTTATGTCATAGTTGATGCCAGGATTTCAGTGAGCGTAACTTAATTGACATCATGTCAATAATCTTCGTAATCTTGAAGTGATATTTCTTTCATATCCAACGTTTTGTGAATTTATTCAGTGGTCTCTCTAAATTTTGGCATTGTTTGTTTTGCATTTATATATCTCTATTTTGCCGGACTATTATATTACAGATATCTTTATGTTGCCGCGCTGCTTTACCTACATTACATATGTCTCTATGTTGCCGTACTGTTTTGTCTGTATCTCTCGGTTGCCGTACTGTTATGTCTATATCTCTATGTTGCCGTACTGTTATGTCTATATCTCTCGGTTGCCGTACTGTTATGTCTATATCTCTCGGTTACCGTACTGTTATGTTTATATCTCTATGTTGCTGTACTGTTATGTCTATATCTCTATGTTGCCGTACTGTTATGTATATATCTGTCGGTTGCCGTACTGTTATGTCTATATCTCTCGGTTGCCGTACTGTTTTCTCTATATTACATAGTTCTCCCTGTTACCATATTGTTATTCCCTTATCATATATTTTATATGTTTTTCCTTATGCAGATTTATGTACGCTGGCTGTATACTACAGTAAAACCGAGCCTGGTGCCTCAAACTGTCGACTACACTTGTGTGATCCCATCTCTGCTTGTCATAGCGAAGTGGAAACCGGAAGTGGCGTGGTCGTAATGTGCATCAAGCGTCTCCATGAGAGATCCAAACGTGAGGACCCAGAATTACTGGACACTGTACAGGCTGTGCAGCAGACGACATCTTCCGGTCTACAAAACCCACCTCAGACGACACGCTCTCAACTATCAGGCGCTGCCGAGCAGACGACAATCCCAGTTCCAGATATATCACAGACGCAAACGGATACTCAAACTACAACACCACAGATAGTAGGAACCACTGAAACTAAGCCTCCATCATATTCCACAAATGGTCAGCCCGTTGATAAAGAAACCTCTACATCAGCAACAGAGGGCGCAACGGCAAATGAGGGTAGTGGGACCTTCACTGTCGCTACGAAACAAACCACAACAGCTATCACTGGCCAGGCGGGGAGTGCTGCTGTGTCAACTTCCGACAAGCTCATTGCAAATTCTCCTCCTCTGATTCTAGAGGACTCAGCTGTCCAGGCTATCACAACAAGTGCAAGTCTAGATGCGGCAACAACCCCTCAAACCCAATCTAAACTTGGAGACACAACCGCCGCTCTTAACGGAACAGCCGTGCCTGTTTCTGCTACAGAGGCTAAAGTAACGTCAACTACATCAAAACTCACTGACGCACCTGTCAACGATGGTGTCACCAAGGACGCCCCTGACGTGACACCTGAACCTATATCCGCGACTCTTGGCACAAAGAGCCCTGGCAACGGCCCCGTGACATCTGTGAATAACAGCACAACTATATCTTCTTCCAAGGACATTTCAACATTGTCTCCGAACACGACCACCCTTCCTCCTAGTGATGCTGTGACATCTGGTGACGGTGCCTTGACGACCGTCCCTCCCCCCAGTGATGCTGTGACATCTGGTGACGGTGCCGTGACGACCGTCCCTCCCACCAGTGATGCTGTGACATCTGGCAATACAAACAGCTCTGGTGACGGTGCCACGACACTTCCGAACAGCACCAGCATTGTCAATAATACTACACCTCTTCCAGCTAATGACACTTCCACAACACCAAATGGTTCAAACGTTATACGAAGTACATCTTCAGACAAAACTGTATCGAGTTCCGAGACTTCAGGAGAAACGCCAACACCATCAAACAGTACCCAACATGTTACCCCAGATAGCGCCGAGGCCATAGAAGCAGCGGAACTCTTGGCTGAGATGCTTTTACAGGATGTAGGTGAGTACACGGCAGTTAAATTGAACAGGACACGATCACCTCCACTCATTGCCACATAGAAAGTACTAATGTGGCATGAAACATTCTTAACCCCGTCAATTTTAGTGAGCTAGATATTACCTTGGATAGAACTTTGTATGTTCATGAGCTGGGGTCTTTTGGAATAGTTGATTATAGTGAGGCAGAGGAAATGCAAGATTATAAGACCACTACCTCTACGGCTGATATGAACTGACGGAAACTCCTGTTGCTAAACACTCTCTGAAAGCCCCACTGATACTGGGAGTGTTTGTACCCTCCAGAACCTTTAAGAGTCTGTTGTTTGGTCAGTAGAGAGGAAATCTGGTTTGTACGTTTAATGTGTATAGTATGTATCTGTCGTGACCAGTGCAGTGAACTAGGACCTCATGAAGAAGCTGTACTGGTGATGAACCTTATAAATATATCTGAATAGAATGGTTTAATTCTACATTGATTATTTTCAGAAATCTCAGAAAACACCACTAGCAATGATGGGTCTCTCAGCCAATCAGCGGGAGGAAACGCAAACTACGGATCCGACAGCACGATGATAGTTGTCTTGGTGTCAACGTTGTCCATTGGTGTGACCGTGTTCCTGGTTGTCGTCATGCTGGTGGGCAGAAGGGTCTTAGAGAGCTGGAAGCGACGTCACTACTCGCGAATAGACTACCTGGTAAATGGCATGTACAACTGACCGCGAAGTCCCACAGAGGACGTGAAGTGTGCGCGTGTGTGTGTGTGGTGACTACCGTGTAACGAATTTAAAACTAGTTGGTGTGGATAGATTAGTACCAAAATACAGTAGATAAGCTTCGTCATGGCTTGGATGATCTCAGTGTGAAGTTTTGGCTAATCCTCTGTAGATGAATATGCTCCAGTTGATTGTGTAGGGGATCAGTATTTAAAGTGACGAATCTTCATGTACTAACGTCCATATCTTCCTCACCTAGACATATATTCTTGGCCTTTACATCCAGTATAACGATAGAATGTGTTTACCAATCTTGAACTGTTTCTAGTGTATTTGATTTCAGACCAAATAGACGAGGTAAAGGAAATCTAACCCGCCAGGAAGGAGCCGATCTAGAACGTAGAGTATTCCTCAACACAGTCATGGCCGTCACAGGACTGACTGAACGTATTTACCCAACACTGTGTGACATATGATTGGGGTACATTGTGCCTAGAATTTCAATTGATTTTACAATGAGTTACTATTCATGAATAATCGTCGAGGATGAAAACAGGTGAAAGGTCCTATTCTTTATAACTCTTGTCCTTTTGTGGGATATACGCTAGTGGAGGCGACGTAGCTCCAAGTGTTTACCAGCTTTGACGTTATACTGTACACAGAGGTCGTCCTTGATCACCGTGCACTTTTCTCTGTGGGTCTATGAATGAGGTACAACATAAACGAAGCACTGGCATGGTTTACAAGGGTTCTGTTTCACACCCGCTGCTTATGTAAAATTTTGTAAATACACTTTTTGTCAAAAATGTGTCTGTTATGTTGCCTACAACCTAGATTATTGGTAGCCAGTTGTATGTATATCTTGATTAATGTCATATATAGGTAGCCTAAACAGATCAGCGGCGAATGTTGTGCTGAGATCAAGAATGAGAAACCTCTTGGACGCCTAAACAGATCAGCGACTAATGTTATGGTGAGTTCAAGAATGAGAATCCTTTGGATGCATTCCCAGAATCTGTCAACAAACCTTCTTCCCGAAGCGTATTCTCCAGATAAGTGCGTGATTTTAGTTGTGATGTGGTTTTCGGCAATCTTTCAGCCACATCACCACGGTCTCACTTACATCACGTCGGTTTTGGGGCTTCTGTGTTTCCGGGGTGAAAGAGCGGTGCCTAGGCAAGGACTTCAATCACAGCCGCGAAGGCTGGCAAGTTGCTAACCACTGCGCCATACCGCGCCACTTTTCCAGATAAGACACACCTGTCACATCCCAACCACAATACAATCGCATTAACGAGTGTGAGCGAAAGGTGTTGACATTTATTTTCAAGAACAGGCCCTGCAAACATGGCGGCAGCAGCCGGCTGGTATCAGTTAGCTGTCATGGGATCCTTGGGAACTGGGAATGGTCTTGAAAGAACCATCCTATTGGCCTACATTCAGGCTTCCTGCTGATGATCGGGGAATCCAAAGTGGGAGACAAGATAAAAACAACTATGACGTGCGAGTAAAAGACGTATGCACATTCCTTTCGTTTGCCACACACGGAAGGTACATTTCATCCGTGGCATTTTACTTAAAGCACAGCCAGGAATTATCAAGCATACTTGATACTTGCGAAAACGCGCACAAATGAAAAGAGTCTTGCGCATATTTGCCATACACAAGAGCAAAGTGTCACGAATGCCATTTTGCAGTGTGGCCGGCATAAACTTGTCTGGATTATGTATCGCTATGCGATCCTAACCTCACGTTGCAGATGTTCTGTCATTTGTTCTTTCCCTTACGTTAGTGGTGTCTTATTATGCAACCCAAATCTTATGTTGAAGGTGTCCGACTATACAACTCAAACCCCATGTTGATGTTGTCTTATTATACAACCCAAACCTTATGTTGAAGGTGTCTGAATATACAACTCTAACCCCATGTTGATAGTGTCTCATTATGCAACACAAACCTTATGTATTTTTAAGTGATTATGCCTCACATAAAACATTGCTAGAACCTGAACGATATGTGATGTGTCTAGGTCACAGAATTTTTTTTATTGAGAGCCTTTTGTAAATTTCGCTGCTTTTCGCATCATCTTAAAATCCAGAGGAAACGTCACGATGTTGATGTTAACCCTAGTGTTTTGATATGTAGCAAATGTATGTTACTAGTGATTGAAGATGAATTTCATTTTTTACTTGTCTGCTCATATTTTCATGTCGTGAAAAAATTATCCATGCCTATTCTATACACCTCAAACAAGAGAGAAGTTTAGTCAGTTAATCTCCTCTGGAAATGTTGCGGTATTAGAAAGTTTAGGCATGTTCATGAAGAGTAACCTCTAAAACGTATTTCTACATGTGCAATCTCAAATTTTGCTGTCACTAGTGTTGTGGGCTACTAAGCCAGAAACACCAATAAGCTGTCTTGTCTTATGCGATCCTAACTTTATCTTGACGGTGTCTCATTATGCATCCCAAAGCTTATTTTGATGGTGTCTCATTATGCAACCCAAACCTTATGTTGAAAGTGTCTTATTATGCAACCTAAACCTTATCTTGATGGTGTCTCATTATGCAACCCAAACCTTATCTTGATGGTGTCTCATTATGCAACCCAAACCTTATCTTGATGGTCTCTCATTATGCAACCCAAACCTTATGTTGAAAGTGTCTTATTATGCAACCCAACCCTTATGTTGATGGTGTCTTCTTATGCGGTTCTAAGCTTATCTTGATGGTGTGTTGTTATGCAACCCAAACCTTATGTTGAAGGTGTCTTCAAATGCGGTTCTAAGCTTATCTTGAATGGTGTGTCGTTATGCAACCCAAAGCTTATGTTGAAGGTGTCTTCTTATGCGGTTCTAAGCTTATCTTGATGGTGTGTCGTTATGCAACCCAAACTTTATGTTGAAGGTGTCTTCTTATGCGGTTCTAAGCTTATCTTGATGGTGTGTCGCTATGCAACCCAAACCTTATGTTGAAGGTGTCTTCTTATGCAACCCAAACCTTATATTGATGGTGTCTTATTATGCGATTCTAGGCTCATCCTGATGGTGTCTCGTTATGTGATCCGGACCTTATGCTGGTGGTGAATTGCAATCCGTTACCAATGGAGAAAAGGGTGGCAAGTGGCAGCGAGGCCGGCGCGGTGTGACGTGTACTGCTTACAGTTTGCCAGTACCAATTTTGATATTAAGCAGTGTACACAGTCTTCTACCTGGGCGACTGTCAACTCACAGTGCTGACAGTAGACACCACTGCACGGGCACATTGCAAAATAGGATTTTATTATTACAAGTAATTCAACATGATTATAAAAAATGATACGAACAAACTGAGTAAATATGCATTATGGCCTGATTGTGGAACACGCACATCTACCAGTATAAACAACAACAATTTAAAAAAAACTGTGTCTTAATTGCATTTTTCACAGAACATCACAGTCTGTTTGTAGTTCGGGTTAAACACCAGGGCCCTGTTTCACAAAGCGATCTTAGCGCCAAGTTGATCCTAAACTCCTAAGATTATCTTTTGAAACCAAGTTTAAACCATCATTCAAGTTGATAAAACAACTTGAAGATGTATAAAATGTCCTAACATCACTTCAGAATTGTTTTGAGAAATATGGAAAAATGTTTGCCACGTTGGTTTTAAAATTAACCGTGTCGCTAAGATTGGTCTTAACTATGATTGCTTTGTCAAACAGAGACCAAGCTATAAAGTACTAACATCTATGAACTCGTACAAAGCATTCTCAAGGCATTGAAATTATCTAAACATCTTAAAACATCCCTGCTGACTCTTTAAAAATATACAAACGGCGACATTGATGATTAACTGGTAGGCTATAACTTGATATCGCGATGTCGCTCAAATAGAGTATTCTTGAACTAATTTTGTGAGAGGACAGTTTCCTCGCATAATACGACAGCTTTGAAAACAAATATGTTTAAGAGTATGTTCAATCTAACCTTATGAGTGTATTCTGGAGTAATGAAATAGAATTCCCCTTTTCTGAGGAACTATGTGTAGGGTAAATTAATTTGAAATAGTAACTCACCAAAGCGTTGCGACTGCAGAAGCTCGGTTACGTATTCTTGGCGCTGACACTATCGTGTCACTTGTAACATAAATCAAATGTCTTGTGTGACATGTCCTCAGGATTTATAGTTCATTCATAGATAACCATGTACACAAACCGTTCAATGTAAATGCAATTCCTCACACGAAGAAACGCGTCATACACAATCTAAATCTGTGATTGGAAAATGCAAAATTAACTTGATCCAAAATATGTGAATTATGATAATCGTAATATTCAGTAACACTGTAATTTGTCTCAGCCTGTGAATAAACATACCGTTTATAAATATTTATATTATTGTACACATATCCGGCGTCCGGTTTTCGACATTGGAGCACACTTTCCAGCCAGCAGCAGGCGACAAATTACCGACACTCATCGGGTAAATTGAAAAACCTCACCTTGTCTGTCATGTTACATGGCACTGCAAATCGTTGTCTTCATATGAACATTTTAAAGCAGACTGTGATTATAAAAACATGAACCCCAAACCGGCTGGGACTCATAAAGCTGTCATGATGAACGTGCCGTCCATAAGAAAGTCATCAGCTGGATGTTGTATTTCCTCCGTGGGACGATCTTTTTGGACTTCTGTGTCCTCCTTCTCCTCTCCAGTCTTGTCCTCCTCCTTCTCAAACACAGGGTCAGGAATTACTTCTACTTTGATCTCATTAAATCTCACTTTCTTAGCATAGTCAGGCTCGGGTTCATCTTCATCCCCATTAAGGTCATCCTCTTCGACACCGAATCCGACTCTCTTGGCCCGTGGAGGAGTTGGTGGAGCTGCCTGTCGCCCCTGGTCATTAACATCCTCGTCATCTTCTTCCACACTAACACGCTCTTTGTCACTACCGTCTGCTACATTGTCGTCAGCATTCTCAACGTCTGCAACTACTCCTTCAACTTCAGTTCCCTCTCCCTGCAAGTCGTCATCAACGGGAACTGGAAGAGGAGCAGACGTCACATCGTCATAGACGTGGCTTAGCGTGGAATCCGTCAGGAGTTCAGATCCGGGTTCTGTTGCTGGCTCAGGTTCTGGCTCTGTTATCAGTTCAGGCTCAGAACCCGTTTCTGGATCAGGTTCTACCACTGTTTCAGTGCTGGGACTGAGATCTACTAGAGTTTCTTCATTGCTTGGTTCCCCTTCATCCACATCGACATCTGTGTGCTGTGTCAACGTATCTTGTCCATCGTCCGCACAGCAGTGGACGTTCTCGTAGGTCGGGTTTGTAGCACCAATGGCGACACCATTCGTCTGGTTGTCGAGCAGCTGCCGAGTGGACAAAGACCCTGTCAGCGATCCCTCCTCGTCTTCTATCTCGACTGTCGCCTCTTGCGTGTCGTAGATTGTTCCCTGTCGGCTGAGATTCTCAGCCAGGCGTGTTCGACGACGGTAGCTGGAAGACGAAGAGTACTGTATTAAGTAATATTAGATTTATATAATTGGACAGACTTCAATCATCACTCATGTTAGTAGAGTGTATGTTAAAACACATAAGTTATTACAGTAAAACATACCCATTTATAAAATACAGTTGTTGGACTTTACCTACTGTCATGTAATGCCTTGTACCTTACCCGCTGAATCTGTAAAACATAACGCTGATGGTGACGATGGCAGCGACAAAGATAACGGTAGCGACGACGATGAGGATGATAACGAGGAGGCTGAGTGGGCTGGAACTTTCTTTCTCTCCATAACTTGAAAATACTTTTAATAACTCCGCATAGTTGGATTCCACCAAGCTGAAACATGCACACAGATTGTCTCAAAATCCATTCCAATGAATCCTATCCAGCTTGCTACGACTCTGTGGATAAACCCATACAATTTTTGTTTCTTTTCAAATAATTACATGTGGACAACGATCTGGTTGCTCATGTTTGAAGAGAACTGGATGCACGAGTACACTTATAAGTATACGAGTACTTGTAAAGTCAAGTTGTACTCCACACTTGTAAAGTTCCTGTTTATGCACATGAAGTCGTGTCTTCGCATTATTAGGCTAACTGAAAATGTATCGATTCATCTCACCTTCTAAGGTCTTCTGCCTGTAAGGATGTATTGACTGTGGTGGCGCTCATGGAAATGGAACAGCTGCAATCAAGGAGTCCAATATCAGATGAATATAAGCGTGCGATGGTGTAGCGCTAGGGCTGCCAGTAAGAGTTTTCTTTTTCTATTCTTTTTGTCACTAATAACACTGTTGGTAGAATGTCAAAAAGGGCCAAAACAATGACAGAAAGTAGAAAAAATGTTAAGGAAGTTAATGACCACTTTCATTTTCACTAGATATGTTGTATCATGCCTCTGACAAAGTTTTATTATGTCTGACGGTGATTGTCAGGCACTGTATCAAGAAAATGCCATCTAATATACCGAAATGGTTAAACTATTTTGATTTCTTTGCAAAAGAAAAGAAGCCAAACAAATTATATCAGTCTCCGACAGCAGCTAATGTGAATTCTACCAAAATCTAATACTAAACCACATTTTTTTCAAACTTTATCAGCCGTAAGACAATCTCAGAAAATTGCATTGCGATACGACTTTGAACAGTCTAGATAGATGTCACCGAAATTGGTGTTAAAATGGGCCTTTTAAATAGTGTTGGAAGTGACACATGCATTAAACAACTGTACAAAGAGATGAGAATTCATTAAATTATATGTTGACTACTTCTCGAAGATTACAGATAAGTATCTGAAACATTATAAAACAATTTGCAATATTTGTAATTTATTTTAATAAATAACATTTTGATACAATTTTGATATAGGAAGTTTGTACCACCACTGAAATCCGTGTTATGAATTGTACTGTCCGAGACAGCGGATAGTTCATCACATACAATAAGCATGGTGCACGATGTGTCGGGGGACGTCAATTAC